>JACTOM010000824.1:1373514-1576692 GCA_015832385.1 Elymnias hypermnestra
ATATTGAGTTTTCTATTAAGATTTTCTCAATATTTGCCCGAAGTTGGGAAGTTGGCGGTGTGATTCACCTCCGTGCCTCGGAGAGCACGTTAAGCCGTCGGTCCTGCGCCTGATCTCTCTCCGGTGGTGTCGGATTGCCGTCACATAGGACTATGAGAGTGAAGGAATAGAGAGTGCACTTGTGTACTATGCCTGCCAATCCGCACTGGAGCAGCGTGGTGGGTCTATGCTCTAAAAATCCTCGCTCCTCGGAGTGAGGAGGCCTGTGCCCAGCGGTGGGATGTTAATGGGCTGCTACTTTTTTACTATAAAACTAGTCCTAATTAAACTAAACATGATTCATATTCTTAATAAAATAATTACGACAGTTGCTGGTATAGAAATACATATAATATCAATTAATCTTTAAATCTAATAATAAAGGAACTGATCCCAGCGTTTATGTATCGAGGTTTCCCTCAATAACACGATAAAGTAACTATAACTCTAGGATTTGGACCCTAAAATGAATTTTAGCCAAGGATGTGCATAGTTTCATTAATAATTAAATTCAACTATCAAAACGCTGGTATTACTTAAATTTATAATATTTTTTGCTAACCTAGAAAATTACGAAGCGTTAAGAACAGATCCGCAAAAAAATATGTAATGTGTACGTTAAACAATTCACGTTAAACTTTTACTTTCTGATTCATGTGATATAAATCGTTTACACGGTTGTAGTTTTTCTCGAAAATACAAATATTGACTGCTTAGACAGTTCTTAATTGTGTACACAATAATATGCCACGATATACCAGTTTTAGCCCGACTAGTTTGAAACCCATTTGGGTTCTAAGTCATCTTCAGTTGCTATACGTCTTAATATTTGGTGAAATTGTTTTCTATGCCTAATTATGTTTAGTGAATGTTGGGATCTAAATTTACAAAAGATGGAACATGTCACAGTGATATTAAAAGGAGAGCGAATGCAGGGAATATAGTAAATGGTGCTCTGGCCGCCTTATGAATAGCCAGATGATGTCTCAAAGGGCCAGACTGGTTATGCATGCAGGAGTGTTGGTGCCAACACTCTTGTATGGTAGTGAAAGTTGGGTATGGCAGAAGAATTACAAAAGTAAAATAAATGTGCTAGAGATGAGAGTGTTGAAAAGTATAAGTGGATTGAAACTGAGCGACAAAATAAGAAATAGTGTGATAAAGGAACGTTGTGGTATAAAAGAAGATGTAGTGACTAAAATTGAGAAATATATGCATAGATGGTTTGGGCACGTAGAGAGAATGAATGAAAGTAGACTGACTAAAAGGATTTATGAGTCAAGAGTGAACGGGAAAATTGGAAAGGGAAGACCAAGGCAAACGTTCCTGGACCAAATCCGGGACGTTTTAAATAATGGCCACGTCAAGAGCACTCTAAACCGACGAACTTTTATGAAGGGTTTAATGAGAATGAAAGAAGCGAAGGAGATATGCAAGGATCGTGGCAAGTGGAAGGACGTGATGTATGTAATATTATTACATATTAGTAGATTACAAATACCACCGCCTTGTTCCCGGAATGTGCACGCCTCTTGGCTACGTTTTCTTTTAACAAAAAGTATAATTGTAGAAAAATAAAACATTAAAATTGTTTCTAATTAAGTTTGTTATAACTTTTTGAACCAAGCATGTGTCCAGACTGGTTTCATTAGATGACAATAAGGCCAAGATTCTTTGAGACCACTTAAGTTTGAGACTCACCGACACCTTCAAAACTATTTGCGACTGTCATGGAATCTAGCAATGATAAGTTTTGTAATACAAACGGTCACTTAGAACGGTTTTCATCGTATTCTTACAGGATGGAGAACTACACGAATGATACCGCGTGAAATTCTATGTGGTCTATTATGGTTGTATAGATAAATATTTTATTCAATTCTTTTGGATTAATACTGTCTTTCAAAGTCATTTACGTAAAAGTTTTAGTTCAATAACAAAATATTTTTTTGTTAAAGTATCAAAACTTGCTCAATGTTTATTACTCTTGTAACAGATGTTACCAGAATCTCGAGCCTCGATGTATTTAAACTTTAAGCATTTCGTCCCGCTGCGTTATTATACATTTGTTTGAAATTGCTTCCACTTGAAGATTATTACCTCAGGGAAAAAATAATATTGGCATAATCTGAAATTATTTAGCCATCTCTTTGTAACGTACCTTAATATAAAAGAATGATCTTAGTTTTTTTAATCAAAGCTCTTGGTGATTGGCCAAATTTTAGAACCGATAATGTTACTGTGTACACACTTTTTTTTAACCGACTTCAAAAAAGGAGGATATTATCAATTAATTTTTTTATGTTTGTTACCTCACAACTTTCGATTGCGTGACCCGATCTGGACAATTATTTTTTTATATGAAAGGTGGTGCTTCCCGTGGAGTCCCACTTTTTTTAGCTCAGTTCTGATGATGGCATCATGAGAAAACCGTATAAGTCTTAAATTTGCATTAAGCATGCGCGTTATAAATGGACGGATAACTCATATTACGCCAACTGATTTCGATATTTTGAAGTGGCTTCGACTTGGCTGACGCCGACTCCAAATATAATGATAATTGGAACTACATGAACTTCATTATATTATCATAATAATCTGAGAAACTTTTTAGTAGTATTTCATTCTACTTAGGAGGCCTCTAAAAAAGAAATCCAAATTGTTTTTTACTTTTTCAAGCAAATTAATTTGTTTGAAATAATTGGTTTTGAAGACCGTTCTTTTTGTTAATTTTTATTATTAAACACAGTTTTTATATGACATTTTAATAATGAGCTTAGTATATAATGGTTAAGTATACAACATGTATAAACGTTGATTGTAAGGTAACTTTGTTTTATGACTGTATTTATTGTTTTATATATTGAAGGAAATGCACAGGAAATATTATCAATTAACAAGAAATCGTTTATGATATAATTTATGTTGTAGCAGTAGTTAGAACATTAAACCAACAAGTACGATTCGAGGATGTATTACATATCGTAGAAGCATGTATACAAATATTGCATATTATTTGGCGCACATTTATTATTTCAAATATTTTTAATTTGACGTATTAATTGGCGGTATAAGAAAAACAATTGTATGGACTTTGACGCCTTCCAACATATAATAAACTTACATAGTATATGCGTATGGTATGTTAATGCTTAGGATTCCAAAGAGGAATGTAGAAAATGAATGGTGGCGAAGGTCGGGCTTATGAGTATATCTAACTTAACAACTAGACATTCCAAGGAGCACGGTCGATCTTATATTGTCTGTCCTTCAAGAAACGACCTTACTGGCTGTCACACACAAAGGCAAATATATTAATATTATCGCATAATATAATCCAGCCCAAGATAATAATATTATATTATTAGAGGCTCTCGTTTAAACTTTCAAAATAACTCATCTGCATAACAATATTGTCAGATTTAATAACACCGAGCTTATACTGTTATTAATATAATTTATTTTTTATTAGAAGCACGAAATCCGCTCAATCAAGAATCTTTGATACAATTAAAACTATACATTTTAATGCTTAATTAACATTTTAAGACATTTTGGAGATATTTCTTCAAAAACACTAATATTTATTGTACTCAAGAGGATTTTTATAATATCAAAACCGACCGATAACTTTCAATTAGTTAAAAAAATGTGGATGAGACCTTACTGTAAGTGGGGTCCCAGGACGGTTCTGTGCATACTGTCAAAGCCATAGGGGTTAAGGTATTAAGGTTATATTTACAGGTATGTTATCAAAAAACTGCCACATTGGTCTAGTGGTTAGCATGTTCGACTACAGACATGAGGTCCTGGGTTCGAGTCGCGGGTCGGGCCAATTCGAAATAGATTTTAAGTTTTCTATTAAGCTTTTCTCAATATTTGCCCGAAGTTGGGAAGTTGGCGGTGTGATCCACCCACGTGCCTCGGAGAGCATGTTAAACCGTCGGTCCTGCGCCTGATCTTTCCGGTCGTGTCGGATTTCCGTCGCATTGGTCTATAAGAATGAAGGAATAGAGAGTGCACTTGTGCACTATGCTTGCCAATCCACAGTGGAGCAGCGTGGTGTTTCTATGCTATAAAAACTCTCTCTCATATGAGTGAGGAGGCCTATGCCCAGCTGTGGGACGTTAATGGGCTGCTACTTACCTTTACGTTAGCAAAAAATTCTAATATAAAGCAGAACTCGAAAGCGGCATGTAGACGATATTAAGCCCAATAAGTTAACAAGGAGACATGGCAAGTATGAGAGAATAAGAACATGTTAGGAGTCTATTTGCAAATGTCACCTTTTTAAAGAAGCTTTCATATAAACGAAAGAAAAAATATCATCGAGAATGCAAGATGTCTTTACAGCCGGCTGGGACAGGTGTGCGAACAGCTGTTCCTGTTTAATAACGGTCTCCGTCCCTCGTCTTATATAAAGGAATAATAGAAATATTACGTGATCCTGTACTTTGAAATAACTTTTCAAGTTCCCAAGGTTTATTCATAGGCATGAATATCTCTTATTATAACGAATACTCTTATTATATTATAAACATCAAATTAATTTAATTTATTTTATAAAAAAAGTGCGTGCTTATAAAGTACGCATGTCAGAAGTGAAACTTCTTTGACAAACAAATTTTTAAGTCTTGTTTATATAAAGAAATCGAAAACTTTAGATTTCCGAGACATAGAGGGAATAAAAAGGAAGATATGTTAGGAATTTAAAGTTAATTGTCAATAAATATAGAAGTGTCGAATATTAATACAAATACTTTATTGAAATTTCACATGACGAATTGTCTTTTATATCAATATAAGAAATTATTACCAAATTTTGTTTTTGAATTTATAAATTTAGAAAGGAGAATTTATGAAATATTTTTATTTTTTATTTTATGAAAAATAAGTATATTAAATTATTAAATGACGAGTGGCAAATTAAAATGTCACTTGTTATTTGTATTAAAACTTCAAACGAATTAGCATAAAACACGCTGCACTTCTTCGTGACGCTAATCACGCGTTGCATCCGTAAAAGTCTCACACGCATGCGCCTAAAGAAGTTTCACTTCAATAATTTAACTACTACTGTAATCGTGATTTTTCATTGAATTATAGAGAATTATTAAACAATCTTTCTAATAAACGGGTTAAAACATAGCCTTTACGTATCAAAATACTTTAGATATTTTGCACAAAGAAAGTATTAATTGTCTCGTGATTGTAATATGAAATGATTGAATAAAGCAATAATTAAGGCATTACAAATAATTATTTGTTATTGTAGTTAATAATGTAAAGCTATTTGATTGATGCTCGTATAGACTTAATACAAGAAAAATGTGTTTACGTTACAAAATTAGGGATTGCAGAATTTATATTCTGGGAACTTAATTAAATAAGTTGGCTATATAACATCAAATAGCTTGAATTAATATTAAATGTTAATTACGTTTTTATACTGTGATAGTACTACAGTAGATTGGATTTAATTTTTAATATGTCGACAGTGAACCTTTTCGGACTCCGTTAATATTTTAAAATGCAGCTTTACAGCTTTGACGTTGGGGGAATATTTACAAAGCGAAAGTGATTATTAACTGACTCTATATACAAACGGTAACAAAAAGGACTAGGTACCTCACTACCACCAAAAACGAGCCACTAAGCAAAAGAATGGCGTTCCAGTACCATGCCGTTTAGAATCTATATGAGGTAAATTAACTCTTACCACAATAGCACGCTTCTGTCACTTGCCATCCGGTGTTATAATTTTTACCTGATCAAATGATTTAATATTCTAGATTAGGTTTTAAATGGAATTCGATATATCGGTAAAAATTTCAAAATTTTTATTAAGTATACAATTTTGCTTAGTTTCTATTAAAAACTCATATTCACATCGGCAAATATGATGTTGCGGCACCACACAGTGACATCATGTTGGTTGAATTAAATACGTTGTTTAATCGTCGTCGTCGTCCTCGCTTCAACCGATGGACGTCCACTGCTGGACATAGGTCTCACGAAATGATGCCCACAAGACCCGATCTTGTGCCGCCTGGCTCCAGCGGCTACCGGCGATCCTCCTTATATCGTCGGTCCACCTTGTGGGGGGTCTTCCTACACTGCATCGTCCAGTGCGGGGTCGCCATTCCAGCACTTTCCGAATATTGTAATATTACTTTCCGAATATTGTAATATTCCGAATATTGTAAAGCGTTGTTTAATATTGTAATAGTTTTTATAAAGTAAACTCTTAGAATTTTGTCGCCATAGTAGTTGGACTCTAGACTTAGATAATACCAAGTCCATATTTGGTAGATTAGGTCAAAGTACATACATACATACATAGCATCACGCCTCATTCCCATAGGGGTAAGCAGAGACAGCATCCTTCCACTTGCCACGATCCTTGCATATCTCCTTAGCTTCTTTCAGTCTCATTAAACCTTTCATACAAGTTCGTCGGTTTAGGGTACTCTTGACCTGGCCGTTATTTAAAAATGTCCTGGATTTGGTCTAGGAACGTTCGCCTTGGTCTTCCCCTTCCAACTTTCGCATTCACTCTTGACTCATAAATCCTTTTTGTCAGTCTCTTTTCATTCATTCTCTCTACATGCCCAAACCATCTAAGCATACCTTTTTCAATTTTAGTCACTACGTCTTCTTTTATACCACAACGTTCTCTTATCACACTATTTCTTACTCTGTCACTCAGTTTTAATCCACTCATGCTTCTCAACGCTCTCATCTCTACCGCATTTATTTTACTTTTGTGATTCTTCTGCCATACCCAACTTTCACTACCATACATAAGTGTTGGCACCAACACTCCAGCATGCACAGCCAGTCTAGCCCTTTGAGACACCATCTGGCTATTCATAAAGGCGTGCAGAGCACCATTTACCATATTCCCTGCATTTACTCTCCTTTCAATATCACTTTCACATGTTCCATCTTTTGTAAATTTAGATTCCAAGTATACAAATTCTTTCTCCTCTTACACTTGTTCCCCATTGATCAAAATATTGCCATCCATCATAGATTCATCTCGTTCAAAAAGCATAATTTTCGTTTTGTTTACATTCACTTTCATTCCTTTCTCTTTCAAAGTTTTATTCATAATATTAGTCAAAGTATTATTACTTATTAGGCTGTAAGGCTAGATAAGGAGAGAATTAAAATCTTATATTATAAAACAACCTTTAAAAAAAAAACAAAAACCCATCCCTCAAAGCAGGTGATGGTAGCTAGTATTTATGCACCTAGAAAAGAAGATATAATGCAACAGATATAAAGTAGACATATTATATTCGCTTACGAAGATAGCTTTAGAGTCAGTAGATTAAAAATAAATTATTCATTTAATATCATGAATTCTTCATAAAATATAGATTTCATGGAATTTTCAATCACTAAACATTACTAATGTTTGCCATACTATATTAGTTAACGTATTTATCTAATTTTCTTGGCATCTATAAAACTCCCGATCCCGTAAGAATATAGGGACATTCGTACTTAGTAAGCGTCTACATTGCGAAGCAAATTCCAAGCCAGTCACGATAATTTTTAAAATTCCGTAAGGGATAAACGTAGAAATATTTTTTGTAGATATGCAAGATCTTTGTAGATGCAAATAATTTGGTTTTATTTATGATGTTTAAATAATTCAAATGCACAATTAATTTAACATCCTCATTTAATGAAGCAGCTATAAGCCAGTCGTAATAATGTTATAAATACACGTATGACTGAAATTAATAATAGAGTTGATTGTACAAACTGCCATGCGTCATATTGATAAATCCTCCGTTGTATGTTATTAATATTAATATAATGGTGGACCGTGTTTTGGAAATAATTAGTTCGTTCTATAAACCAGAACGTCAACAGGAAGACTACAATTATTTTATTTTTAATGTCATACAAAGGAAACAATTTCATAATATTGAACTGTAGTGATAGAAAAATACAGTGTCACCTTAATATAACGATCCTCAGCATAAATATTTCCTTGATGTAACAAACTTTTCCACATACCCTATCTTTGCCCATAATGGGTAATGCAAAAGTAACCTATACATTACGGATACATTTATCAAAATAGCTTTACCATTTAAGTTTTAATTATTGCAAAATAATTAACGTAATCATTTTAATTTATAAGCTTTTCTTAAGTTATCCTAACAATTATTCCCATTTCATTTCATAATTTTATTCCATAAGTCCCTTTAGTTTCTTTCCTAAGTACATACAATTAGAAATAAATCTCCATTTTAGTATAGGTTTTTTGCAATCCAGTTTATAGGAATAAAATATCGTATGTCGGTTGAAAAATAATAAGCAGTTCTTGTCATTTAAGTAGTAAACTCAAGCTACAATATTATAAACATCAAGCGTCGTACAATACATGTTTTAAGTTTAACACTTTTTGGAATAACTTGATTTGATAAATAAAACAGTTATATGTCAACGATTGCAAATCTAAATCAGCTGGCTTAATCATGAAAGCCATTCCAATACGACAAATATAGCTAAAATATAAACTATAGTGAGTAGTAAGAATTTAATAAAAAAAATTATAATAATAAATAAAACACTCTGTGTTGGAGATTTATTTGAGTTTAAATTTAAATTTTAATAAAT
The DNA here is from genome assembly GCA_015832385.1 of Elymnias hypermnestra. Classification (NCBI taxonomy): domain Eukaryota; kingdom Metazoa; phylum Arthropoda; class Insecta; order Lepidoptera; family Nymphalidae; genus Elymnias; species Elymnias hypermnestra. The sequence continues at coordinate 1,382,194 of JACTOM010000824.1, forward strand.
AATATAGGTTTTTTTTTAATTGTCATTTAGTTATAGGACTTAAAAAAGCTTAAACGATGTATCTGTATTTCTTGCTATTTACGCTATGCTGTACAAAAACTACAGCAAAATAAAACTATTTCTTTTTTAAACATATACTTATAGATATTTGAATGCTATAAGGATTGTTATTTTGCGAGCGAGGAATTGAATTGAGGAGGGTTATTTTTTAAATTACTACTTCCCCGGGAGCATAAAATTCCTTCCTCCACCGTTTTCTTTGAAACAAATGTACGAGTATAAATCAACAAAAACACTGTATTGTTTTCCGGGTAGGAAGTATTTAAGAATTGTTTTCTTGTTCCAATGGTTTCTTTTAACTTTTTCTCTGATTTGTCTTATTCCCTAAATGTTTTATGAAGTCCAGTTTTTTTTTCGCAACATTATTTTTTTCGTGTTGCCCCAACACTGACAGGAAATATTTTGAATATCCTATTATACGGGTATATTATTCCTTTTGGTCTTCCTGGTTAATCAGCAAAAGTTTACACGCCTTATAATCTATTTTTAATATGGTACCAGTATACAAAATAAAAAATGTTAAATCATCTTGTATGTGGTTCACGCGTGATATACTCGTACACTTAGGCACGTAATCTTAGACATATAATTGTTATTTGCATTGTGGATCAAAGTATTGATTTAAACGAATCTTGAACACACCTTCGTCGAGCACACCTACATTTTATTTATAAATACAAGTAATCAAGCCGTTAGCTTTCTTTAAATTCTTATTTAAGACTTTTGGGGTCAATGATTAAAAAAATGCACCAATTACGTGCAGCAAATTTTATGATTTAAACTTATAATCGGCATTGAGTAGTCTTTCTAAAAGTGTCTTTACAATATTGTAAAGACACGACTTGAGTATGGATGTATTTTTACATATGTAAAAATACATCCGTATTTAATTCGTGTTTTTATTAGATTAAATGAAAAATTATGTTTACAGGTAGATAAGCTACAAGATATTACAGGTATTTATAAGCTAACCGCTTGAAAGAATCTTTTTGGTGTCTTATTCGTTTTGTTACATTCGATACGCTTGCGTTGCAAATAAAAAACTTACGCTTTTACGATAGTGAACAAAAAGAATTAGAGTTCAATGAACGATTTCTCTAATTTGGAGTATCTAAATTTAGGTCCAAGACAGATTTAGATAGAGATGTTCCATTTAGTTAAATATCCACAAAAATATCCAACTCGCAAACTCTAGTTTGGGAATTTGTATTCTTAATATATACTCCAAAAATGTGTTGCATTATTATCTTGCTTATCTAAACGCCTTAATATGAATACTTATTCAACGTAGTCACTTTCTACAAAATATATATCAAGTTCCAAAAAGATTTCTACTAATGTAGATATACTCCCTTATAGATGTTGAAACTATCCAACAGATAAACACCCAATTCCTTTTAAAATAAAAGCAGTAATGCGAAGATGATCTAGACCACTAGACTCCCTCTCTAGTGATAATCGACATTGTTAAATTGAGATCTTTTGCAATGTTTTTGAGTGCAGCATACGCCGGTTAAACTTTTATACATAGCATCACACCTCATTCCCATAGAGGTAGGCAGAGACAACATCCTTCCACTTGCCACGATCCTAGCATATCGCCTTCGCTTCTTTCATTCTCATTAAACCTTATTACAAAAATGTCGTTTTAGAGTACTCTTGACCTGGCCCTTACTTAAAAGCCCTGGATTTAGCCCAGGAACGTTCGCCTTGGTCTTCCCTTTCCAATCTTTCCAATTTTTCCATTCACTTTTGATTCATAAATCCTTTTTGTCAGTCTCCTTTCATTCATTCTCTGTACATGCCCAAACCGACTTTAGTGACTACATCTTCTTTTATACCACAACTTTCTCTTATCACACTATTTCTTACTTTGTCACTCAGTTTCAATTCACTAATACTACTCAACGTTTTCATCTCTACCGCGTTTATTTTACTTTTACGCTTCTTCTGCTATACCCCACTTTCACTACCATACATAAATGTTGCCACCAACGATCTTCCATGCACGTCCATGCCAGTCTGGCCCTTTGTAACACCACCTGGCTATTCATAAAAGCAAGCAGAGCACCATTTACTACATTCTCTGCATTCACTCTCCTTTCAATATTACTTTCACATTTCTTTTGTAAATTTAGATGCCTAGTAGTTATCCGCTAGTTATATTAGCTTATTGTTGAAATCTTAAAATAATTCTATCAGTTTTATTATAAAGCAATTGCGTTAGAGTCAAGAACTGATTTTGTTGCCAAACACCGCCTTTACAAGGAAACTGGAAAATGATTCAAGTCAATGAATCATGAACTGTCGTAAGGTTCACATGCTATGTAATTGACGTAAGTGTACACGTAGGAAGTAATGTATTTTATTTTAACTAGTATAATATACTATAAATATACATGTTTGTTAGCTGATCAACGGTTTAATTCCTGCAAAATTGTATACCTTGTTTTTAATCAGTTACATAATATCCCATTTATTAATTATGTCCTTGTTTATGTGGTGTAGAATAATGAATATTTAGGTAGGTCGTAATGAAATAGATATATACTTTCGCCTTCTTTTTATCCCGAATTCAAAAATATGAATTCAATATTTAAATTTGTGTTTTAGTACGGCGCCATCTATTGAAAACTCAAGTAAAATATTTAACGGTTTTTGTATGTAACGACTTTAAGAGCTTCGTACTAGAAGGCGTAGGAATTGACTTTATTTCTTTTGAACAAGACTTCTACTTGGACATGATATATATACTGTTATATTTTAAGTTTTTAAGTCGCTCTCAAGTTTTGTAGTTGCTAATGTAACGCGTCGAATAAATTCGATTCGAGTTGTATCGTTGTAAACTGTATTATAACGGTTTCAACTTCGCCGGAGCCGGTTAATTGATTATTATACACCTGAGATTATATTATAACGATACGATTTATTTTGCTACGGTATTTAAAAATTATATCGGTTTAATTGTTAAATAAGTCACCTGCATTTGGTTTGATTTTATAACGTATTAAATATTAAACTTTGTAAATCAACAGCATTGGTAGGAGCCGTCAAATGGAATCAATGTTCTCATTTTGAGCCAACGCGTTTTCCTTTTTAATTTAATTCACATTTCATTTAGCTAGATTTTATACTCGGAACGCTTGCTATTAACGGCACCTTCATTTTTCCCTTAGTTGCATTGATATTGGGTTAAAGTTAATGATACTCTTAGTGCATTTTAGATGAGTGTTCCCTAAACTTATTTAATTCCCCTACTCCTTAAATAAAACATTTTATTTCTGAGAATAGCAAAGAATCTTACGTGCTTAATAGTTTTTTGAAGACGTCATTGTGCTATTCGGTGAAAAAAATAGGTAATGTGGAAACTGTAAATCCCGGGTGTTTAGCCTGCAAAAGTGGTTGGTCTAATCTCTGAAACTCCTCTTTTGTTATTGGTGAGGAGATGCGCGCCTAAGAGTGGTATCTTAATAGGCTGCTAATTACCCTTATTACCTTAATCACACATACTACTGTCAATACCTATGCACTTTCCAAACTATCATCCATAGCAAGATTAAGTCATTTACTTTCCAACAAATCGTACAGGATTTGTATCAGGATAGTACAGGACAGTTCAGATATCCTTATTACCTTGCCAAATTAAAACTATTATTGAGGATTAGGAATTCTATTAGACTTGATTGTTATAGACCTTAAAAAAAATGGATAATGAATAATTACAATAGTTATGGCACTAATCATATATAGGCTAGGCTAGGCCCCTAGTTACCTTGTCTTTTACCCGTAGTTGTAATTTCTCAATATTTCTACTATCTACATAATTTTCATACGGGAGGTTCTATTGGGGGTACCTCCCGTACCGCCAGGTGTACGAGTACCACAGTTTCAGAATTCCTGGTCCACGCCATCAAAGCACTATCGCGAATATTAAATAGTGCTCATTAAAACGTTCATTAGTGACGTTCCAAACATGCTATTAAATTCGAAAGCTTTACAAGACGTAGCTGTTCATCTAAGTGCAAAGTTGCAAATTTAATTAGTCAAGTGACTTAACTTGCTTAAGCGATTTAAAATACTGTGCTCGCTATTTTGTTAAAATGAAATGCTTGAGTTGCCTACTTTTTCTACATGGAAATGCCTTTGTGTTATAAGTTTTCATAAAGTAATTTTATTGACTAGATTTTGCAATTTTTAAAACGCAAATAAATCTAAGTTTTCTACATTTATGTATTGTATATATGCATGTATTACAATAATCATACACAGAAAACTTGGTATACAACAAAAATTTGTTTCTAAAATGTAAACTCTGCAATGCTTGCACTTATCTAAATGTCTTAACGTGACTTACAAATATGTAGTAATATGCAAGTTGAATTACTTATATATTTAATTGGTAGAAATACTTATTACACATGAAAGGGCAACATACTTATATCATTGTTACACAGTAAAATAATCTCAAACCCATCCAAACGTAATATCACGACATATTGAATGTGACTGTAAATAATTTCACAAAACTTTCGAGACAAGTAAAACCGTGGGACTAATTATACAATTAACAGACGTTATGCTTGATATTTGCCATTTAGAAGCTGCGTCATTTAAACAATACGATATTACCTTTGTCTATAACTATATAATTCGATAACATTTACTTATACGATGAAATTGAATTATACGAGTACATTGCTATTACGTATTTAATGCTAAAATAGTTCCAAATATTTTCAAAGCTTCTATTCCTTTACTTTCTTCAACTTCAATAGTTTTTTTTATATTGCTGACAGTTTTAGCGCTTGCCTGTGATCTCACCTGATGGTAAGTGATGATACAGTCTAAGATGGAAGCGCGGTAATCTGGTAAGAGGCGATATGCCCTTTATGGTTTCTACACAGCATCGTATCGGAACACAAATCTCTTTGTTTCGCGGTACGTCTTTGCTAGTAGGGTGGTAACTAGCCGCGGCTGTAGCCTCCCACCAGTCCAAACTAGGACAAATTAGAAAATACAATTTCATAAATTCGTCCTATCAGGGAACGAACCTGAGACCTCCGCTAGCAAAGCGGATACTAGCACCGCTACGCCAGGGGAGGTCGTCGTTTTTATACATTTATTAACAATTCACTCACATAGATACCTATCTCGTGGCAGTGGAAAATGTATTAAGTCGGTCTAGAGAATTACTTTACAATGAATATATATATAACAATACATTTTTTACATTTGTAACATCATTTACGTAGGATATCTAACATTACTAAAAATACTCTAAAAGTATTGAAAGAATTTTTTAAATCAGTCTAGTAATTTTTAGCTTGATTATTATTATTTTTTTAAAATAAGAACAATAAGTTCAGAATAGAAAACTGTCTTCCATAGTAATAGCGAAGATATTTATTTGTAATACTTTATACAACATATGACGTAGTTTTGTTTTGTTCTGGAGTTCGACGCGGGATTTTAATAATTAAAAAGCATTTTACAGGCATTGAAACGGTCTTTAATATTTTAATTAATAGGATAAGTATTAATACAGGGGTATGAATAATATGGTTTGATTATAGTCGACGCTTTTATTAACTTTTTAAATGTAAAAACAGTAGGTAGGAATATGGTACCGTCGACTTTTTTATAGATATTAACACGTTCTATAATATTGTAGAGCAATTATTTTGTTCTATGTTTAATAGTTTTCGCAGCGCATGCAAATAGATTTTTTGTTTCACACCTTCTAACTTTGTTCATCAAAAATTGTAACCCACAATTTTTAATGCCTTTTTCTTAGTGATCTCTATTTTTTGGGAAAGTAATATAGCTTATGTCGCTCACTGAAAATGCAGCTTTCTAATGGTGAAAAAAAATTTAAATTGGTCTAGTAGTCTTTGTGTAATAAACATACATACATACATTAAAAAACACAAATGTTTCCTCTTAAAAATATTAGTTTAGATAACCAATGACGAATCATACCTACTTCCTAATCTCGAAACTTCGTAGAATATATTGTGTAGGTAGTTGTAATGGAAGTATTGAATACTTGAGACTAAGTTTAAGACTTAAGTTTCCGATAAAAGCATTATATATTTGAAAAGCATGTAAGAAAAACATAGAGGGAGTAATGTGTATTAATAAATGAATAACTAAAACCAATGGAATTCCCATTGCTATGACAACATATACGTAAACTAAAATAAAACGAAGTCGGTTACCCTTCGTGGTATCGTGACTGGTGCCGACAAACTGCTAAGTGGAAGTTTAATTTAACTTTGGAAGTTCAATTTATTACGTTTGCAGTTTAGAGAATGATATAATATGTCTAGACAAAACGTTATTTTAAAACATTTACGGAGACAGCAATATGAATATTATTTAATTAATATTGATCCATAAGGGAGACATTATACGTCGCAATTATAATAATAATTAATGTGGTGACTACGAGTATTTTAGCGCAAAATATATTGACTTCAATAATAAAAGTAAATACCGTTATGCTATTTGTAAAAAAATAACATCACCAAGACCTTTTAAAAACATATAAAATTTAACTCTTAGGGTCTTTCAAACGATCTTAGGCAGGCACATTTGCGTTCTTATTAAAAATGGCAATCTTTTTGGACTATGTCAGTGTCAATTATTCCTCTAAAAGATATCATTAATGAAATTTATATTTCTTATGGAACACTGACTAGTTTTAGACTTTATAATTTCAAGCTAGTCTTTTGTATAAATACGAAATATTTGATGTGTAATAAAATAGCAAAATGATATATAGTTGTGTCAGGAATAGGGTTGCGTTTTGGTTACAGTTGCTTTATTCAAGAATTTCACTTTGATTTGTTATATTTAGCAATAATTTGTGTTATGTAATATATATATTAGGAGTTAAAGAGACTAATATGTTAATTTTTCTTTAACATAATAAAATGAGCGACACTCGCGTGATAATATTCAGTTTCTTCGATGTGTTCCTGTTCCGGTGATTGCGTTCGAATACATTGAATATTTTTAGTAATTAGAAAATCTAATAATCTGTAGGTAGTTTTTATGTCACAAATAACCTCAAAATCCATTATGTTTTTCCACTAATACAATGCTCTATTATCAGCGTGTGAGATATAAAACATTGCATCCCAATATTCCCACAGGGATGGGAATTTCATTTACAGTCGCTAAGCTTTCTAAAAATAGACTTATCAAAGTCTTAGTGGCAGATATCTGAGATTCAAGAATAACATACTATACTTACCTGTTATTATTCCAAGGACAGCAGTAACTTTAATTGTTCCTAAAACGGCTGATAATTACGACTTCCCCTGGCTCATGTTATAAAAATATATAGACGTCCTTTTATCTAGTTTCAATGGAAACGAAAAATCTCACGCCTCTAATTTATATAAGATATTCACAGCGAATTGCAGTCTTCATAGTAAATAAATAAAGACGGTTTAGTGTTGTTATACTACGCATCCATAGGCATGTACATTATATAAAAATAATAAATGTTCTTTGGTAGTTCATATACCTATTAAACTAAAAGAAAATATTAGAAAAGGAAATGACAATGCTTTAAAACAAAGTATTAATATTACTAAACAAACGAAATTGCTATAGTATGCAAGAATTCTTAGATGATGAATAAAAATAAAGGTTTTTTTAAACTTACTTTTTAGTGGTTTAACGACATATTTCAACTGTATCGTTACGCCGTGACCACGATTCGATAAAGATAAGTAGCAGCACATTAACGTCCCACTGCTGGGCACAGGCCTCGTCACTCATACGAGAGAGGGTTTTTAGAGAATAAACCCACCACGCTGCTCCACTGCGGATTGGCAAGCATTGTACACAAGTGTACCTTCTATTCCTTCACTCTCATAGTCCGACGTGACGGCAATCCGACACAACCGGAGAAAGACCGGGCGCATGACCGACCTCTTAACGTGCTCTCCGAGGAACGGGGGTGGATCACACCGCCAAATTTTTGATAACTTCGGGTAAATATTGAGAAAATCTTAATAGGAAACTGAATATTGATTTCGAATTGGCCCGACCTGGAACTAGAACCCAGGACCTTATGTCTGTAGTCGAATATGCTAACCACTAGACCAATGAGGCAGTCAAATTTACGATTCGATATAGCGACAAAATATATGTAATTGCCATCGTGGTACCTACTCGTCTATACAGTTTAAATTATCAAATAAAAGTTAGTATACAATCATATACAAATATGCACACATAGCCACAGACAGTAGAGCTAACAAAGGGAAACACTACAAAAAATTATTAACTTAAACTGCGTCACTGACTTAGTATAGACGATCTATATTTACGTTCAAACTTGCAAATATACTACACTTCGATAACGTAGCTGTGGCAACAACTTGAGTGCGTCTAAATACTCCAAATGATAATTTAATTATAAATTAGATAGTTTTAAGAGTTTTTTTTTAATTCATTGTATACATAATATTCTTAACTTTAATCCTTTATACCATTTGCCATTATATTATTGCATCAGAATCTGTTATTGGCATATTAAATTTTTCAGATTATCACCAATATTTTTCTTAAATTTACTTCCAAAATTACATTGTCGATGATTTCATTGAACCTTTAAAAATTTGAAATTATGATTAAAAGCATCTGAACAGACACCTGTCTTGACTCATTTTATTTTTATCGCAACTTGAACGTGACTCATGAAGCTATGATATGCGTATTTATTCTGGGAAACGGTCAAAATGCAATCATGCGTCTCACAAAATTCACTTTAAAGGGATGAGCCATTTGTAAACTATCACATTTACATTAGAATTACCGTTTTCATACAAGATTTTGAAGAAGTGCTAGTAGGAACAAAAAGACAGGGGATATCCTATAATAATTACACACACGTATTACATATATCGCTGTTTTTTTTTACAAGAATAGATTCACAATTCAAATAAGATAATATACAGGAGAGCCGCTCTAAATTGAAACAAAGTGTTTACATCAACCTAATGACTTTTGGTGCTTACACCGTGTAATTTTTAGGGATTGGAGGAATAGTGACACAATTCAGAAAATCTATTTTTACAGGAGAGCTCTTTAAAACTTATACAATCTGTTAAAATAAACCAATAACAGACAGACATGCCTCTGCATTATGTTTGGAGATTTGAATAAAACTTGAATATTTATCTAACAAATATTTTATATTGTCTGTTTATTAAACCAAAGTAGCGAATAGTAAAAAATACAAAATTTTGTCATCACAGACTGTTCAACGTTATTAATCCTAGAGTTCAATAGCCTTGTTTGAGCATGGCAGTGATGTCGCTTAATGGAAATTAGGTTTGAGATGGAAACGATAGCACCTAATAAATATTGATTTGCCATTGCTTACCTTTCATCAACTTTCAACTTACATTGCCTCATAAAGTTACAAGGCGTTACCGCATTGACGTTAGAGGCTGACCTTGTTCAGAACACGTTTAGTTAATATATCCATTCGCATAAGCTTTTAACTTTCCGACATCTAATTATATGGGGAAAGATAAATAAATTCCTGTATTTAAAAAAAGAGTAGGGCGCCCTTCTAACTCTGCAGATGGGACATAGGCTGTTTTTATTACTTATTAACTGGACAAATATACTATGACTACACACTGTTTATAAAGTTCGCGCTAAATGGCGTAAGGTTTTACATTAATTTTATTATATTATTTGTTAAATAAGTCCTTGGAAAAGCCTTAATCTTTAATAAATGCTATAAAAGTTTATTCTACACTAAAATAACTCTTGCCAGTCAGTTTTTATTTAATTCATATTGCAGATGTTAAGAAAAAGTAACTGTGATTTAAACCAGACCAATTTTTTTAATTTACCATCCCAATATAATTTTGATTCTGTTATGTCGGTATTTAACCCAATGCGTGCTGAAAAAATACCAGACTAAGTTGTAAAAACAACTTTGCTTTTCGGTTTAATATAGCAATAATGTTGTTTAAAAGAACTTTTTTATTTTGAATTACAGAGAGACCAAGAGATTTTTAAGTGTACTTATTTAAATATTAATATAAATTGTATTTTGCCTATTGTCTTTGTAAATACATAATATGTTACATAATTTTTAAAATCACAGTTAAAATACCTAATTATTGAAGTAAATAAAATACACGAAGGCAAGCAAAGTGTTGTGCAAATAGGAAAACAGCCGAAGTGGATTGAGAAAATGTTTATCGTTTGCTACTCGTTGGGCTACGAGTACTTTACTGTAGTCAATAGACATAATTATTTAACAATTTCATCAAATCTCTTTTGTACATAACTATTAAAACATGATATTAATCCTTTATATTTGGCTTTAAATTTTACGAGAAAACCTTTTTAAATAAAACACGGCTGGGACAGTCAAACGGTTATAAGTTGTCCTTGCAAATCATTATATTTATAATATAAAATAATGTTAACCCAATATATTCGTATCTTTGAAACACTGTCGCGCAGTCATTATAAATAAATCTTCTCTCTGTGTCATTTAGATTCATTGAGATAAATAACGGTTTTTCATATGCTTTTTGACTACAGCTAGTTGTATATTTTCGTGAGCCAACGAAGTTAGCATTATTGCTTATCGAAAACTTTAATGTGTACTTGTATTTACAAGAAGATTTGTTAAAGTTGGGTACGACGTATAGCAAGGCATTAGAGGCTTTAGGTCTGATCAGGGTGCATAATGGCATTTCACAGAATGAAAAATAAATACCCAATTTTATAGTATTCTCATAGTAGTTTACTTCAGCCGTTAACAAAGTATTCATTATAGAGAAAAGGATTTTGAAGCTTAGACCAAACGCGGTCTTTCAATGTGGGGCGGAAGGCTAATTGTGTCTCAGTGTTACTCCCACGGCTTATCGCTCTTCTCACAATGTTTTCCTTCACTAAAGCATAATGCCGAACCTTAAACTCACGGCCTCCACGTTTACCCCTACGTAGGAACTACAATTTTATAGTTTAAACATATGTTATATAATGATTCTCTATATATTTTCCTAAAATGACTCCTGGGCCGCTTCTTATTATCTTAGAGAACCTTTATAATAAATTAGGCAGAAAACAACGTGCCTTCTACATGTTATCGTACTACAAGTCTGTACTTTGGTCTCTATGGCATTTAAAAGAGATGCTATATTACCGTAAAGTCTGGTGACGTGGTCAGACGCGTGAATTCTCATTTAGAGGAATTGCGGGTTCGAGTCCTTGCCAGGTTAAGTTTCTCTTTATAAAATGACTCTTAAGTGCTTGATTGTTTTACCACTTCATGATTGTGCTTATGGTTGAAGGAAAACACGGCAAGGAAACCGGCATTTCCTGGCAGTACTTCTTTGGAATGTTTAGCCTAGCAACCCGCAGTGTTGCAGCGCGGTAGGTCTGTGCTCTAAAGCCCTGTATCCAGCAGTGGTTCTTTAATAGGATGTTACTTACCTTATCTTAAGCTTAATATATCTCATCGTCTGGAAAGTGAATAATTGTAATGATAATTTTCTAATATATTTTCTTGTAACATCGTTCGACTAAATTAAATAAGAAAATCACCATGGATTGGTTAAATTACCATCACTTAAGGAGTTATCTGCAAATTGAAGCACTGAATATGATATATAACAAAAGTATTTTTTTTATTTTACTAAAATAGGGATTATAACTAAAACATTGGTTTTAGTTGTCATTTCTATTATAAACATGGAAAGTAATCTATGGGTTACGATTCTTTATATTTAACTAGCTTTTCTCCGTGTTGTGGCTTGTCTCCGTAGTTTCCGACCCTGTTGACTTATAGGGAAATCCGTACTTAGTGACAATCTATAATTTGAAACGAGTCCTCTGCAAAATTTTAAGTTATCGCGAATAGTTGTAAAGATCTCGTGTTCAACTTAGAGATACAAGTTAATGATACACGTTTAGAGGCACAAATTTATTGGATGACTTCAAAGTATAAAGGACGTATTATGCAGTAGCACTTTTTGTGTTTCATATATAAATTATAAATTAAAAAGCGGCAAACATTTTACTGCATTATATTTGTTTTCTTTTATAACGTTTATCCGGATGTGGTAAAAAGAGGATTATTGCGCCGCACGTGTGGACGCGTTCGCATCTTAATTCAAGTGAAATTACAAACGTTGCTATAGATACCCCGTGTGTTCCGTTTGGTCTGAAATATTATCCTATCAAAGTTCGAAATATAATCTGTATCGTACATGTCAACTTCATGTTAGGACGTGACGTTCTGCATTCATCATTTGAATTAATCGATTATTTTTAATATTAAAATCGTTATTTTTTACCATCCATTTAATTATTACCATAATCGATTATTTATCACATCTTACATCGGATCTATTCGATGTATTGCATTGTAAAATTGATGTTTTCGATGCATCGATGTATATCGAATATCTCTAATTTCCTATAGCTCCGGGCTATAAAAGACTAGACATAATGTTGGGAGGCCATTAAAGATTGTCAATAATAAATAATTGATTATATTTTCATACCCCTACTTCAAGTACTAAACGCATAAGTTTATAACTTACATGATATCATACTTGTGTCTATTAAGTAGCAAGAATTTTTGTGTTTTATTCAACGTCGGCTCCTACGTATCAAATTCTAAATATAAAATTCTAATTTTGTAGGACAGTGTCTTGAAGATTGATTATTAATTACTATATTGCCTTTTGTACAACTGATATGTAAGATATGTTTTTAAAAAAGCATGACTTTTGTTGATAAATTGGGTGATATAATCATCAAAGCTATAAAAAAAGGATTCAGTCCAATTGACAATTTATACGTAGGGACCATCGGTTGAATTTTCTTGTCAATGTCGAAATCATCCCAAGTCATAATTCCATTTTGTAAATATGTGTGCTATAACAGCTGTTTCCCCTCTTTCTTTTAAAACCTGTCACGTTTTTTCCATTTACAACTCAATATTCATTTGGCTTAAGATAACTATTAGTTATGTACAGTACTACATGACAGAATGGCCTTGTTATGTATAAAAATATAAAGGGGTTATTTATATGCATATTCATAAAGACGACTGAAATATCTCCAACAACAACAAAGTTTCTATGGTTTCCGGACATAGTTCTTATGTGATTATTACGAAACTGTGCCTGTGGCAGTTCCATACCATTACACGAGTTTGCTGGAGCTTATTGCATTGAATTTGCATTTTCTAATTAGTCTCAGTCAAGAGTGGTGGGAGGTTTGGGTCGTAGCTAGTTACCGCCCTACTATCAAAAACTCACCACCAAGCAAAAAAACTCGTTACGGTACGATGCTGTGTAGAAACCATAAAAGGTAAATTACTTCTTACCAGTTTAGCACGCTTCCACTATAGATTGTATCATCACATACAGGTGAAATTACAGTCAAGTCCTAATCTGCCAGATTTTTTTTAAAACAAAAATTTTAAATTTTAAATAGTATTTAAAAATGTTTTCTATATATATCGTAAATTATAGTGAATCTAACTACTAGGTCACTTCGACATATTGTCGATCAGTCACTCAGATCGGTCACTTATTTTTAAAGTAATTCTAAGGATTTTTTAAGAACATTTTGCATATTGCCAGAAAATCCGCCATGTTAAAACATATTTAAGCATTTGTTTTTGTTTTCCTTTTTTTTATATATATAATATTTTTTATATATATATTTTTTTAGCTTTATGTACATATTTTTCGTTTTACTTTTTTTCAGACGCTGCTCATTAAGCTGGTCATTTTTTCAACGGGATTTTTTTAAGTTTTCTTCATGGTAGCCACTTGTAAGTTTTTTTATTTTTATTTTATTTTATTTTATTTCATTTTGGAATTAATTTTTAGTATGTTCTCATTTTTATAACATTCGTTTATATTTAATAAATCATTAAATACCTGGTGGTTTTATTTTGTTGAAGTTGAACAAAAAAAATATCAATCAGTTGAGGTTAACAGCTAAGAATGTTTAGAAGCCGTTTACAAGCAATTCATTATAGAATAAATTTACATTATCCTTAAGAATATTTACGTATCTAACCGCAAAAACGTTAGTCTAACATCATAATTTATGAATATCATTTACATACGTATAAACTCCATTAAATATTGTTTCTATAAAGGAATTTTAATAAACAATTTATCGTTATAATATTTATATAAACAAGTTATACTGGCAAAATAGGTCTATTTAATGAATTGAGATTTGAAAAACTTGTAATTATATCAAATGTCATTCGTGGCAATCAAAAAGTATTTCGCTCTTTTTGCTGTATAAATGAATATTATTTCGGATATATAAAATATTATTCAATATATTTTACGACGGTACTGTGAGAATTGATATTTCTTATTAAAAAATTGATAATATTGCACGTATCGCCCTTTAAATGCTTAATGCAAAGTATGTGCGCGACATATGGACGAATAACTCAAGATCACGCCAAACAATTTCAAAGACTCTTTTTTTATTCTAAAGGATATACTTCAAGGGTTATTTCATGATAGTTTGGTTAGGTTCTGATCATGGGATTCCTAACAAAGTAACAGAACTGTTCAATTCTTAGGAGCAAAATAACGATACTCGGCAGAATCTTTTATAAGTTCTCCGGATATTTGAGTCACCTACCGTAACGTCGCTATGATCAAGTGATTGTCGTAGTCAACTATGATGATCAATGGGACTCCTCTACGGCTTACAGTAAACAGTGCTGCCTCATATGAGCAACACGTTTTTTAGGTGTACACATATTCAAATTTGTTAGTGTAGGTACTTTAGATTCACTAAAAATTAAAAAATAAATAAAAATTTTAACAAAAAAAGAACCGCCGTCTAAACTAACTGTTTCAAATATATTAATATGTTCTAAAGGAAAAAATAATTGCCTATTCTTTTTTAGAGTTCTTCGTATTGTTATATTTGGAGCAGTTCGGTTTGAAGGGGTTTTTATTTATTAATTTTTATTTTATTGTAATATAAAGATGTTTCAATGTCCGCCGTCTTACCCCATACAGTATGCCGTAACACGTAATGCTATCTATGAAAATAAGCGAATTACATTATTTTAGCAGTTTCAACATCAATGTATTGCCTTAACTTTCTAACTAATTCTAAGTGCAGCTGAACTAAGTTTGCTTACCAGGGTCTTAACATGGGCACCCCGGTGAAGCCCAGAATCTATGGTTATTTCTAAAAAGACTGCAGACTTAACTTTCTTTAGTGGACTACCATCTATTTGGATATTTTCACAGACTTACATTTGGCAAAGCGAATTTAACATCCCCAGTCTTTGCCGGGTTTAATGCCGGGAAAAATCATAATATAAAAGGTATTTTTCTTAAATAGGAATGAGGAATCGTTAGATCATTGCAACGGTTAAGTCAAGTAAAGCTGAAGTATCAAGGACAGCCACACCTACACCTTGACCGGTGGAAATCAGGACACTATATATGACGTGGAACTATCTATCATCATTATATTTTCTTTTATGAAAGAATATAACTTTCCCATTTGAAATTTTTTCTATTAATTCACACACTTCCTATATACAATTTCCATCTTTTTATATCTTGTTTAAATTTTCGTTCTTTTATAGTACATATTTTTCCGCTCAAGTTGTTGTACAGTTTTTTCAAATATGAGATAATTTCACGTGTAATCCCCTACAGATATTTCTATTGTTAATTAATTGTAAGCTCACGTGAAACGTTTATAGGGCACTGTATAAAATATAAATCACTGATTACGAGAATGGTAATTTTGCTTATTATTATAACTTATATATAAAAAAAAACTCATGTGAAGGTGTTTGTGGTCGTACACTTCTAAAGGTGCTCGACCGATTTTAGTGTTTGTTTTTTTTTGTATTTGGTATACTCGTATAAGTTGCGCGGATTAGATAGAAATTAAAAGTGCGTGCGTACAAACTACGTATGTCAGAAGTGAATCTTCTTTGGCAAACTATTTATTAAGTTTTTTTATAATACAATACATAATATAATACAATACAATACATATAATACAATATGATACAATATATAATAACAATATAATACAATACTAATCTACAACTTTGGATTTTCGAGACTTACAGGAACGGAAAAAGGAAGATAAGAATTTAACGAATTCGAGTCGAAAATTAATACAAATAATTTATTGAAATCTCAAATGATGAATTGTAAATAGTAATGCCACGTGTTTTTTGTCAATATTAAAAATTAATAATTAAATTATGTTTTTGAATATAAAATTTAGAAAATAGAATTTATGAAATATTAATTATTATTTATTCATTTATATATTATTAATTTTAAAAAATGCACAAAAACGCTACACATCTTCGTGACTCTAATCACGTGTTTCATCTATCAACCCAAAAGCGTCTAAAAAGTTTCGTTTCAATGAACCCATATAGTTATTTGTGATTAAATAAAAAAATATCACTTTAAATAAAAATTTTCTGGCTATGACTTCTTATAAACTAATTTTAAACAATTGTAATTGTTTTTTTTTGTTAAATATATAAATTTACACATACATAAATAACTTGAAGAAGGCATGTAATAATTTTAGTATAAGTTTTTCTTTCTTTTTAACGTGCGGGCCTATTTCTAAGTTTGATGAATTACTACTTTGTAAGCAATTTGTTACTAAACTTCCTTCAACAAATTATTCAAAGATCGTTTTCCACGCCTTGTATTTGCTTAAGGTCATTGGCAGTGAACCTTAAACTTTTGGTATTGCTTTTATAGTATGCGATTTAATTATCCAAGGTTTTGCAGAATGATTTCGATTATCAGGTAAAACTATGAAGTATTTCAGTAAATAAACATGCATTTATAACAATATTTTGCAGCATACGATTTTAAAATAGTTTACCTTTACATCACCAGGATAAAACAAGTCGAGATTGCTTGATCAACGGGTGGGCCGGACACACGGCATGATGACTTTCCACCTGACACAGGTCTTGTCAGGACACGGCTGTTTCGGCAAGTACCTGTGTGGAGTGGCAGGCCGCGAGCCGACTGAAGAGTGTCATGAGTGTGGTTTCACAATTGATACGGCAGAACACACATTGGTGACGTACTCACGTTGGGCGGAAAAAAGAGCCGCTCTCGTGGCTTCTATTGGATGTGTTGACCTCACATTGCCTGCCGTAGTTAAAGCTATGGTGGGCAGTGATTGCTGAAGAACGGTAGTTTCCTGCTGCGGGGCTGCAGAGCAGAGCAGAGCGGAGCGGCCGAGAGAGCAGGACGTAGCCAATTCTGCCGTTCATCTGCGTACGACCCTGCAAGCGCCTCGTCTTCTCCCCTAGGGATAACCGCTGTGCAGCAGATACGGGGTTTGTTGCCCGACAGAGAGGTCCTTAAGATTGTGGATGGAATGTGGATGCTCCAAACATGCCGCCCTACTAAAGTACGAAAAAAAAAAAATAAAGTGGGCCTCTTATATCAAGTGGCATCGCCGTCGGGTCGCTGCGGTCGAGCATTGCCGTGCCCTTCTCGCGCCTCCGTCACAAGGCGACGCGGAGGACCGACACCGATAGGTTTTTAGCCGGTAAAAGTCCGGCATAACCCGGAATATGCCCCCCGTGATGCTTTGGGTATTCATAAGGATTTTCCTATCGCGAGAACAAAAAAAAACCGACAGGAAATACTTATACATAACTAGCATCTATTTCAAAATATTTGTTGCAATTTAAATATTACACGTTTCTGTATACATACTTATTAGCGTAAAGGCGAGTCAGTTTTTATAATAATTAAAGTTTTATATAAAATCGATGATTAAATATCGCTTGAAGCGGATTAAAAATTAATAATCACTTAATCTGTGATTAGTTGCGATACTATCAAATTGACAGGCCCGTTGATTCTCGTTAAGAGTTACGGGTTTGAATTCTGGGCAGATCAGAGCATAAGATTTGTTTAAAATTATCGTTTTGATGAAGAAAATTGTACGGACATTGTAGGGAAATTGCCTATTCCGGGAGCTATTCTGGGTTTTGTATAGGCTATTCTTTAAAATCACTCTCTCTCTCTCTCTCTCTCTATTGAATGAGAAGGCCTGCGCCCAGCAGTGGGACGTCAATAGACTGCCACTTTACCTTAATCACATATACTACTATCATAATTTTTCACTTTTCAAACGATCTAACAATCAAGTTTATTTATTTATTGTGTAATAAATCGTACAGCAGTCGTATCGTCCAGTTTAGACAACCTTGTTACGTTGGCAAATTTTAATAATTCGTAAGGGTTAGATATTCGTAAGTTAGACATCTATACATTCGAGGTCATAAACCTTCAATAAAAATTGGAATAAGCATAATGAATTAATACATTGTTACGATAGTGAGGGGTATACTGACTTAATGATTTCTAACGAAAGGTGACACTGTTTATTATAGAATGTTGAGTAGACTTATTTTAAAAGACAATATTCAAACTCCTTATTGGACTAATAGTTTAATCGACTACAGATTATGACTTCCTGGAATTGAGTATCGATTTAAGGTAAAGAATATTTAGGATTTTCTCCTTTTTTTTTCAGTTAAAGCACCATAGATTTTAGTTGTTTAGTACAATTTTTTCCGGACTGACTTCGACTTAATTATTTTCGGTTGAAGGTTACTGTAAATACTACAAACGCCCAAAATGACTGACAAACATTTATAAAGATTTGTAATAGAATTTTGAATGTAGTTGGTATAGGTCGTTTCATGAAGACCTGGAAAAGACCATATAAATTCTATTGAGTTTGAGTTTTGCCTTTCTTAAGTCAACACACCTTGAATCGCGTATTCTTTTCTTTGTTTTTGAGTAAATAATGTAAGTTTCCAGTGATATTTTTAATATTGCATAATGTTAATAGTATATAATCTTATTAATCCTCAAAGAAAGCTTTAATAACTGGGCCAAAGAAGTTATTAAAATGTCGTAAGATGCAATTTATTAAAGAAAAAAAGAGTGAACTTGTTTTATGAATGTCCGTTATGGGAAAGTGTTATGACCGTGAGATATAATTCAGCTCTAAGATTTACGACTGGGAATATCTTTAATAAATTCCATAAAGATACATAATATAGTATTATGATTTTTTTTCTGGGCAACGTCGTTATCAATTCAAAATCAGTATATTATTATATAATATTTGTATAATTTATAAATATCGAAAATCGTCTAAAAACACTATACTATGTGTTAAAATATATATTACATAAAATAAATTGAAATAAAATATAAGTATTGCAATGGTGATGATAAAAAATACCATATTGAGTATGTTGTGGTTTCTTCTCAGAACAGAGTGCGGTGGGGCCCTTGTTACTTTAGAATTTATGCCGGTATTTTGACGGCCTTGTTGGCGCAATGGTGCGAGTACATACTTTGCTAGCAGAAGTCTCGGGTTCAGTCACCGGTAGGGCGAGTTTTAGAAAATTGTAATTTGTCCGAGTCAGTTCTGGTGGTGGGTTTCGGTTGCGGCTAGTTACCAGTAAAGACGTACCGCCAAACAAAGAGATTTGTGTCCCATACGATGCTGTGTAGAAACCATACTTCCATCTTAGATTGTATCATCACTTACGATCCAGTGAGATCACAGTCAAGCGCTAACCTGTCAGCAATAAATAAAAGTGTGTATGTGTGTACCTGTGATAAAAAATCTTTTCAAAAAAATTTATGTTTCGCCTTATATAATAGATTGTAGAAAACACGCCACTAACAATAGAAAAAAATGTATTTAATACATTGAAAGTTTTATTATAACGCATTATCTAGTTAAATAAGGTTTATTTAAATATAACACAAAAAAAAATTCTATGATGAAGGAATGGATATCTTTATTTTAGTATGCAACTTATACATATTATTCATGTCCATTGATTGGAGTTCAGTAGACATGTGAGTTAGAAGAGGCTTATAATAGCTAAAATATGATACAAATATTCTTGTAGAAACATTGTCTATATATCGTACAAATACAGCATCAATAGTTGCTAATCAATGATATGCATAAACTTTGTCTCGGAACTTTTAAATTATCAGTCATTATCATTGGATAGCACAAATTTTTGCGCGATTATTTAATATCTTATTGAAATACACGCTTGATTGCATTAAAAATGTAAAAATAATATATAAGCAACGTAGTTTTTGTTTCTCTTCAAATCAATTAGATCCATCACTCGTTCACTCAATGCAAGGCAAAGGTCATAGATTCGAAAATAATAAACGTAAACTAACTTTTATTGGATATGAATAGATTATATCTGTTTTCTATAGTTGAATCTGAAATATATAAATTTGATAAGAATGTCACGTTGATATTTTCAATGTCACAATATATCCAACGAAAAACATAATAAAATAATGAAGGTATTATATAATTATAAAATGTTAAAAAACCTAAAATGTTGACTATAGCTAACTTCAGGGTGTCGGTCTTTTGTGACGGTGTGCGCGCGCATCGTAAAAATTTACTCACGTCGTTTTCCCCTAACGCGCCAAAAGAAGTATAACTTTAAAAAAAAATCTGGCTTATCAGCCGTAATTCGGAAATTGGAAATAATATTATGAGGAAATGACTGTTAGACGATTGAAAAGTGTTGTTATAGCCTTTTTAAACAATCAATTTTTGCTTAGTTTTAAAAATATTATGTCGTTCATAACATTATTCACTTTTGCAATCACATCTGTGATGATTATAGATGCCTTTTACAGTTTGAATGATTTTTACTTTTTTAGTACTGTCAGTACTAAAAATCGATATTTATCGTACTATTGTTATAACTTACAAGTAGATTTGTCTTAGGATATGTGACTAATGTTACAAACCGAGCGAAGCGTGTCAAGGACACTTATATGTTACAGTTTCTAACGTTACATTGTTCAAGCTGATCATTAAATTGTTTCACGCGAATATCATGCATGATATTTAATTACATTTGTATATCTAAATGTTTTAAATTAGATTGTTCGTGACAAATCACCCGGAATACAAAAGAATTTTATGGCTGTTCTCCGCGGTTCTATCCGCGTAATTCCGAGTTCTTTTTTCTACGATAAAAGTAGCCCAAGTTACTCCTTATAAGGATATAGACATCGGCTATCTGCCGGTAACGTCAAAATCGGTTTAGCCATTTTAGAGATTAGCGGGTACAAAGTTACAAACAAACGAACATGCATTTAGCGAAAATAACTTGTAATTGCAAATACCCAGTCCAATTGTATTTCACTATATAGATTGAAAATTAGAACAAAATATGTCGACTGCGACACTTATTTTGAAATTTTTGTAATATCGATGATTACATACATAGCATCACGCCTCATTCCGATAGGGGTAGGCAGAGACCACGTCTTTCAGCTTGCCACGATCTCCTTCACTTCTTTCATTCTCATTAAACCTTTGATACAACTTCGTCAATTTAGAGCCTTGATTTAAAATGTCCTGGATTTGGTCCAGGAACGTTTGCCTTGGTCTTCCTCTTCCAACTGTCCCATTCACTCTTGACTTGACTTGAAATCCTTTTTATCATTGTCTCCTTTCATTCATTCTATTTACGTGCCTAAACCATCAAAACATACCTTTCTCAATTTTAGTCTCTACACCTTCTTTCATACCACAACGTTCTCTTTTCTATCGATGAGTAATTGATTACAACATCCCATTTATCGACCCAGGCCTTTTTTATTTTTAATTGATATAACTATTAAATAATGACGCATCAAAACATATTTTTAGTACAAAAGATAGTTAATAAATAATTTGCGTTTACAACACTGTGCACACACTGTTCAAAACTGTGTGAGCTAATAGGAGGAATTTAAAAATAATTTTTAATATTCTTCGATGTCGTTTTAAATGACATACATCTATAAAGCCCGTTTATGGCGGTTGAAGTTTTTCATACAAATTTGAGTCTCATAATTCGAGTTCAGCCATGTTACTCAATTAACGCACAACTCACAAGACGCACGCGAGGGTCGATGCCCCGTTCTCAACTTAAGACTTTAGGACTGCTAGCAGTTGTGCGTTCTTTAAAGCCATTACTATATCTCTTATAATTGAGTTCTCTTTTTTTATTGCCAACAGTTTAAAGATTAACTGTAATTTCACCTCAAGTTATGATACAGTCTAAAATATAAGCACGCTAGGCTGGTAAGAGGTAATTTATCTTTTACATTCACTACAAAGCACCCGTTGTACGTTACCACAGATGGTTAGCACAACTAGCCACAGCCGAAGCCTCCCATGCGTATTGAATTGGACAAATTAAAAAAGTGCTATTTTATAAATTTCCTGTAATTTATTTGCCCGGAATCGAACAACGACTGAGTTCAGCTTTTTTGACTGAAAACTATAACTGTAATTTTAGCTAATATTTAGGTCCGAACTTATCCTTACTTAATTTTTAAATAAATATTGTTCTAAAATTATTTACTAG
Organism: Elymnias hypermnestra; assembly: GCA_015832385.1. NCBI lineage: Eukaryota > Metazoa > Arthropoda > Insecta > Lepidoptera > Nymphalidae > Elymnias > Elymnias hypermnestra. The sequence continues at coordinate 1,404,755 of JACTOM010000824.1, forward strand.
ACCAATAGATCTACTTATATATTCAAAAAATCAAAGAAACATAGTCCTCGCTCCTGTAGAAATATGGGGAAATTCGTATTTCATGGCAAAAGGAATTACTGTTAAATCTCAAGTCATTCGCGAATAGTTTTAAAAATCTCGTGATGAATGAGTTGAGTGGTCTTCACATTCATTAAATTTTTCCATGTTATATTTAAACTGGTTTGCTTTGCGGTGGCACCCGCGTGGTTCCCCGTTCGGTATATGGGGATTCTGTACTTAATGACTTCACTTTCCGAAACAAAATTTCCAATTAAACGTGAATAGTTTTGGAGATCGTGTGAAAAGGGAGTGGAGGAGTAAATTTGTGGTCTAAAATATTCTATGCTTTATTGCCTTTCTAATGAACCTTTTGGGCCACATTGTTTGGATGGTTTCAAGCCTCTAACGGACATGGGAACAAACAAGATTTGCCTTTAAAGCAACCCCTCTCGTAAGTTAGATCATGGTATTAATGACACTTTTGATCAAAATCTTCTGACGCTCGGGTCAACGACCGTACAGCGCGGCGGTTGTTCGCACTTTCACTCAATTAAGTCGCTTCTATCGCACACACGGCACGGCCGCGTGCGTTCGTCGACCCGAGTGTCGGCCATTTTTTGATTTTGTGTTTAACTACGGTTTATTTTTAGTAAAGTAATGTATTTTTTTTATGAAACTATCCTTTTTTTTGCTATACTTACATGATGGAGTGTAAATAATACTAATAAAACATTTTAAAAACATGACTTTTTTAATCAGTGTCGAGTTTTTTCCGACCCGTCATAAACATGTCATTAATACTATCGTCTGTATTCGTTTTCGAAAGTGGTCTCCTAACACATTGTATGTAAAATAAAGTACTTCTAATAAAAAATCGGGTATGAAATACTTTATTATGCATACAAATACGTAGATGATGTACTATTTTATCACAAATATTGGTTTATATAATATTCCTTGAAAGTTGTTAAGACCCATAATTGTTCAAGTTGTCTCCGCCCGCATTTACTTGATATAAATCTCCAGTTAATTGAACGCTGCATTGTTGGAGGGAATTGTGGCAGGGTTCTAAATTGATAATGTAAATTCTAATGCGTCAAGATGGTGACTTTTAATGCTATACACTTAAGGTATCATTTTGCTTATAAGAATTGTTCACAATACATCGGGAGCAGAGTATTGAAATTGAGATGGAGGACATATTTGAGAATTGAATTTTGTTTCAATAAAATACGAATTAAAATTCTACGATATTAAAGATAATGTGTAATGGGAACCAGAAGCCCTAGGGTTTGGATTATGAAAGGGCGAGCAAAACATCATAGAGAGAGAGAGAGAGAGAGAGAATACACTTTATTGTACACCATAAATAATGCTTACAATATATACCATAACTTAATCATAGGGTACAAAAGGGCGGCCTTATCGCTAAGTCGCGATTTCTGCCAGGCAACCTTAGGGTTAGACAAAATTTATTACGGAAATGGGTAGGTGGTGTATAAAAGGTGCAGTTTATAGATACAATATAAAACATGAGTACATAAACAGATACATACAAAAATACATATTAATAAATATATATTTACATACGAACCCAAAAATACATATAATAAACTGATATATATAATTATATAAAAATATAGTCGTCGTCTAAGTGCATAGGGAGAGGTAGTGAACCTTGACGAGGTTTTTAAAAATCATAATTGTGTAAACAGGAAAAGCACTTCCATAAGTTTTGCAATTGTTTATTGACGAATGATTAATAATAGGTAAACCGCTTGCTCGTCTATTTGTATTTAAAAAACCAGTAATCTGAAATAAAAGTCCTTTCGAACGTTATCTAGGACGTACTTCTTAAATTCATTACATAGAAAGAGACTAAATCTTTTACGTGAGCTTTGAAGGCCGGTATATTATCTTTCACTAAATTTATTTGATATATTAATATTTCAAGAAACTGTATTAACTATAGAAGTTTAAAAATGTCTTTGAACTTCAATGAATGAAAAAACTATTTTAGTATAGTTTGAAAAATTAAATAAGATATAGGGTAAATCGTACAGTTTGAAATTACATAAAGTGCCTTATATGCCTATAAAGTAATTTTAGCATCATAATATAGCTTTGCACATGACACGGCATATATATTATTAGTCTGGGTTTTCTTTTAATGAACTTATTGCTTAATGATTTGCACTATTCAACAGAAACGGTATGCTGTAATCTGCAGAATTCCCGGAATATTTACTCTAAACTTCAAATGAGACGAATTATGAGGAAAATAGGTGGATATTGCGACGGCAAATTAATTTTTTTACTTTAACAGACACCTTGGATACAAATATTTATTTTACAAGAAACCTGATTTTACCAGACTTTCCTCAAATTGACATTTCAGTTAAATTATTGAGAGGTGAATATATTTTTTCATTTGTTGTTAGTTCACACTCCCTATATAAATATCGTGTTCAAAACTTTCAGTCTAAACCAACATTATAAAGAGGAAACATTTGTGTTCTTGTTTGTATGTATGTATGTTACGTTTACACACAAAAACTACTGGACTGATTTCAAACATTTTTTCACAGAGCGACATCGGCTATAATACTTTCTCAAAAATAAATAGGGATCCTAAAACAAATGTATTAACCCAAAGTGTGAAACAAAAAATCTGATATCATGTGCGTTGCGAAAACTATTAAAGATAGAACATAAATATGTTCTACAATATTATAGAACGTATTAATATCTACATGCGACTGTAACTCGACTCTAAAAGTAGAAAATTTTAAATTTAGTACGATTATATTCACATCAATGTTTTTTTTAACATTTTTTGTGTACATAAAAATGTCACAGTTTGATCGCTTTACTTTTTGTTTGGCCAGTATAATACTCGTAGCTAATGGTTGTCACGTATTGTTCCTGCAATGACGCCCAATTGTTACAATCAACACATTGAACTTTGCTAATGACACCAACGGATCCTCTGTTTAATCAGCAATTGAATCTGTTTTCTGGTATATTCAGTAACAACAGCTGAAGTACTAGGAGTTGAAGGTATTACGTAACTAGAATAATATTGTCTACGGGTTAGCATTAAACCCCGTCTTCGCTTCGTATTACTAACAAATAATATGGGTGTGTGCCTGAAATAAAGATTGTTATTAGGTGATTATAGTTTCTAAGAAGAAATTAGTGTCTCAATTATTTTTTTGAAGTTTATGTATTTACCATAATTAAAAAAGAAATCTTTTTCCTATATTTATTTTTAGTAGCTATTTTTTTGTAACTGATAAAAGTAGAAAATTTTTGACGTCTTATAAATCGATGAACGCTGGCTGCACGCACAAAGAAACATCAATCATTGTCACGTTCCGCCTGAACCGATCGTGAAACAAGCGATAGATATGCTCGATCGGCCTAAGTCATCGTTTATTACAACACCAACTTTTCATTAATGTTTTCTTATCACGTTCTCACTTAAAATTATCGTCCGTAAACCGAATTTACAGACAACCAATTTTATTGTACCATTTATGTTCGTATATGAACGTTATAGTAACGGAATTTCGTAATTTAATTATATACCTACTCCTTAGATTTGGCATTTCTGAGATTTTATAAGAGCTATTATAACGGGTGTCTTAAAAGAAATTTTATATATAGTGGATCGATTAAAAAAAAAGTAAACCGTATTTAGAAGAAATGTTTATTAATTATTAAAAAATCACTTAATGTAGACCCTCGCGTTCTCGACACTCATTTAATCGAACAGTAAAATTACTTATCACGGCATAGCACCAACGTGAATCCATACTCAGGGATGGCTGCCATTTGGTGACGGACGTTTTCTTTCAAATGCGCCAGTAGAGTTGGCTTATTGGTGTAAACTTTGTATTTAAGATAACCCCATAGGAAAAAGTCCATATGGGTTAAATCTGGACTGCATGGAGGCCAATTTATGTCACCTCTCCGGGAGATTAATTTGCCTTAGAAAATTTCATGAACACGTGGTAGAGACATATTGTACGTGTGAAGTTGCTCCGTCCTGTTAGAACCATGTTCTTTGGTTAAAGCGAGGAAAGTTTTGCAGTTCATGTACTAGGAAGTAGTCTAACATCTCCATATAACGCTCTGAATCTAGGTCGCCCGGATTTTGATTTATCTAGCGATGTACTAGTCTCTTTAAGCTAAATAAATATAAAATTTCTTTTAAGACATCTGTCATTTAAACATGATTCTGATGCTTTAGTAATTAATCCAATAGGCAAAAATGATCAAATGCTAAAGAGTCGTATGATCGTCTAGGCATCTGCCAAGTTTATATATGTAAATTGATTTTTAAAACGTAAATGAAGAAGTCGGTATGTATCAAGGGAGGTTTTAAGTAAATAACCTGCAATAGAAGACTACGACGAAGCCTGTTCTCTGTTATGGGCCTTTAATAGAGTAAAAATTGTATAAATATTGTATACGTGTCTTAGATTTCATATATTCCCGATCATATATCTTCGCTTTCCATTATAAAAATTGCAATTTAGCTACCGCCCTTGGGTACATTACCGTATTTTTCATTCTCTATAGCATGACATGGCAAAAGCATTTTCAAACTTGACATTGCTTTACTTGATTGCTTGTGCGCCGTACCAAGGCCAGTATAGCACGCGATATGCTAATATCATTACTGAGTTTTGCCCAAATCCTTCAGGTATCTATATAGATTGTCCATATAACTAAATAAAAGTGTCTGCGATAATGATGAATTAAAATAAGTATTTCGATTACCTAATTCGCTTTAGGTGCTTTACAAATAACGAAATATAAAATTAAATAAATCTCCTGGATCTTAACCGATAGTTTGAGAGGTAGTCAAGTGATAACTAATTCGATTATACTACCAGATTTGATCCTAGTTGGGCTTAAGTATTGCATAACACGAGTAAGTTATGAATAAAGGTCACGAAAATATATACTTACAAATTCTTAACATTCATTTATGAAGGAAAACATTCTTTCAAGGCAAAGATATTACTAGTATCATAAGATGATTTTACGTGTTAAACAGATTGTTCAACAATGTGAATGTAACTGCTTAAAATCGCAAATAAAGGATTTTTTTCAAAAATTCTGATAGAATTCTGATAGAATTTTATATAATTACTTGTTTTGTGCTAGGAAGCTTGGCAAAATCCAACTATCCCAGTAGTATATACTAGTACAGAATAAATAAGGAATATAAAAAAGTAAACAAGTCAATTCTTATTCCATCTAGCACAAATAAATTACATAGAAAAATGCCTTTAAGTCTGGATGCCTTGAGTTTTCGATTATTATTCAATTACAACATTTAAAAGGAAAGTGTTAAATAAAAATAGAAATTGTAATACGTTTGAGTTAAACCCCATATTTTAGTAATTTTGTTCAATAACAAAATGGAAACGAGGTGGGTCAAAGGTGCGTAATGTAGGTACGACCCTTGAAAGTAGAGGGATTACCCGTGAACAAGTAAAATCACGTTCGGATAATGTAATCTCGATCCTTTATACGACGTGATATTCTAAAATACTGAAATGTATTTTTTTCTTAACATTTAGGTACACAATTTCTGTAATAAGTTTTATTACAGATGTTTTATTTCAGCACTCTTCGGGCTATATCTAATCTCACGTATTATCGTTGACAACGCCGGAAAAAAATTAAATATAATCAAAATCAGTTAAGTAATTTCTGAGGTAATCACCGTCGAACAGATATTTTACATATATGTATAAGAAAAAACGTTTTAGGTATATAATAATATTTTTATACGAATTTAGAATAAACAACCAGAAACCTTTTTACCTACACCACTTCAGGTCCGCGATTCGTAGGACTTTGTCGGTGATTATACGGATATTCTACTGTAGATCTCTTCATTTCTGATGCGATCACGTAGAGAAACTCCGAGCATAGCCCCCTCCATCGCACGCTAAGTGACTCTGAGCTTCCGCATGAGGCTCATAGTCAGCGACCACGTGGCAGGATCGTAGGTCGTCAATGGCAACACAGGATATTGGACGAAAATATCTGGCGTAGTTTCCAGAACGCTGCCCAACCGAGCTGGATTCGGCGGTTGACCTCCTTCTCGAAATTGGACGTACCTAGCTGGACTATATTTCCCATGTATGTGTATTCGTCGACAATTTCGAGAGCTGAGTTCTCAACGATGACTGGGTGTGGCGGTACATGGATATTAGACATAATATTTCTCTTATCCATGTTCATTTTCAAACTCACCTGTTGAGAAACTCTGCTGAGGTCATGGAAAACTGTATTGAGATCTTCGAGAGTGTCTGTCATAATGACTACGTCATCGGGAAACCGTAGACGAGTGATGTACTCGACGTTGATGTTGATGCCTAGTCCGTTCCAGTCCAAAAGCTTAAAAAGGTCTTCCAGCGCCGCAGTGACGAGCTTAATATTAAATCTAGTTTTGTACAGTATATAGAAAAGTCTAAAAAAATCATCACATATAAATTTTAATATTGTTAAGTAAATTATTGTTAAACTCAGTAGAATTGGTTTGGCTTAGTGGTTACGTTAATTCACAGGCATTATATATACCTATTATAGATATCCATTATAGATATCTATAAAAAACCTTACATGAAATATAACAAAATTAAAATAGATTCCTGTAAATAATTACTCATGTCTTCAAACAGCATTCGTCATTGTTTAATATCGTTCTTTTAACCATTTTATGACTCATACTTGATGATAAAAACCGTATTTTAGTCGAGGTCTTACTACTCGTATGTACATGTAAACAGTTTTTTTTAGCAATTAAATAGTATGACCTACATCATTGTTAATGAATTTAGCGGGAATTTAGCGGCCATTGCTGGCGCAGTGGTGAGAATACTCGCTTTGATAGCAGTGGTCACGGATTCGACCTTCGGTAGAGCCAATTCAGGAAATTTCTACTTTGTCTGATTCTGGACTGTTCCGGTACGGTAAATTGCCTCTTGCCAGGTTAACGCGCTTCCATGTAAGATTGTATCATCACTTACCAACAGGGTCGATCATAGTCAAGCGCTAACCTGTCAGCAATAAATAAAATTGGTATTTCAACATTTAAAGCGTCTTTTTTATATTTGCACTAGACGTGGTAGTAGTGGGAATGATCTGTATTAATTATAATATTTTCGTGCAAAGTCATTGCGTGAATATTACATTTAACTTTGGAAATTAAAAACTGAAACCCATCACGTTAAATCTGAGAATTCTGAATAAAAAGCATCTTCTATTATTTTCTATAATATCACCTATCTATCAGTACCAGTCTCCTCACTCGCAGGATAAATGGTTTTTAGACCATAGATACCCTACGCTGCTCCACAGACAAGTTGCACATATCCTGTATCTGGATTAGTAGATTTTCTCAACATAAGTTTTAGAAACAGAATTGACCTGCACAGGTTTCCATACCGCGACTATTGAACAAAAAATTTGCGGGTTTAACCACTGGGCCGTAACGCCTATTTAATTACAAGAGATATAACTTGAATAAGTTAGTGACAGCTTTTTATCAGCTGGACATAGACCCCTTCACTCATAAGAGAGTTGCTGGTTTTTGGATCTTAGACCAACCATGCTAGTTGCTACTATCTTATTTGGCACGTAGATTTCGCCTAGTATTGGGTTATATGTGTGGGTTACTTAAGGGTATTTGTAGGTATTATTTAAACATGCCTCAGAGATATAATTACAAATTCCATGCAAACGAAGTCACGGATTCCAGTTAATTAGATATAACTTTATTGTATATATTTACAAACTAATTGACACATATTGCAAATGTTTTTGATAACCTTGTGAATTAATTGAATTTAATGTAAACTTACACGAAAATTTGATAACGGCGTTATTGTTTGTAATTGCAAGGGCAATTAAGCTCAATTTATACACATGACTCATTACAAAGTAGCGGTTAGTTCCATTTTTGTACTTATGGTGCAAAGTAAATCAACAATTTTCAAACACCAGAATGTAATTTAAATTAAATATCACTGGTTCCTATTAAAAATGTCGGACCTACAAAACACAACGGTACAGGTGAGCGGTTTGAATTTCCTCCTCCTGTCTAAAATTTGGGCATTTTTCACACATATAGACACACAATAGTTGTATTCGAAATTTTTTGGTAAAATTTATTCAAAAACTAACTTTCTACTGTATATTATGTATAAAGTCAATCGACTTTTCTGGGCCAGATTATCTAAAGGCGATATTAATTTACATAATGTGATGAATTATCCCGTCGAAACATGGCCAATGACCTTTCTTCTCACAAAAAATACGTCTGAACGTGCTGATGTGTTTATAAATATCACATAACTTATTTTGTGGTTTTATTGCTGACAGGTTGGCGCTTAATGTTTTTCACTGGATTGCGTGAGATTTAATTTATTTAAAATTAAAAAAATTATAATTCTGCTGATATTTAGACTATGTTACGTGGATCGTGACAACTAAACTGGACCACGAAATATCGACAAAATATGTACACATTTTCATCATGGTCTGTGCCCGTAAATATAGATTAGCTCTTGATTGTGATCTCACCTAAAGATATAATCTAAGATGGTAGTCCTTGCCCGCTTGCCTCTTCAATATTTCTACAAAGCATCGTACCTGAACGCAATTTTAGTTTTCTGGCATTTATTCAGTAAGGTAGTACCGGCAAACGAATTGTGTTTTCTGATTTGCTATATATAGCCAAGTTTTAAAAGATGCTTAAATTAACATTCAAATAGAATATGAAGTTTAATGTTTTGAAAAGAAAAAATATTATAAGCGTTTTCTAGCTGGTCCCGGCGGTAAGACATCGTTCTCCATCTCATGGAAATACGGAGAGATCCATTACTTATTCTCGATCGAATCACAGTAAACTATTTCTGAATCCACTGTGTCACTCCAAAAATCATCAAAATCAGTCCAGCAGTTAAGGAAGACTTCAGTCACATAAACACACAAGATTTTTCAAATTCATTAATTACATTTACTTTATGAATAATTCCACAGGGTCATCTATTGAATGGTCACGTAAAAGGTTTAAATATTTTTTTGAAGTGAACACTTCTTTAACATTGTTGTGATTTGAAAGTCTATAAAACCAAAAAAAAAAAATTAACTTGGGAGAAAATAAGATAGAAAGCATTATACAGTGTTTCTTATGTTCGTGGTTCACTCTGTGCTTTTCGTACTCCCTCCCGACGTGTTTAACAAGGCATAGGGGGAGTTCAAATTAAATAATTACTAAAACTTACAATTATCCTTTCCCCAAAATTATACATTCGTCTCATTATCTTGAAGCCAAAACTTTTGAAGGTTCATTTCTATCACGTGTGAATTGCACACGGGGTTACGGGTGAAACGCGTTATTCGCGTAACGAAAATGTGCAGCGATTTTATGCTAATTCGTTTGAAGGTTAGGTAGTTTTAATATTTACAAATAACATGTGGCATTTTAATTTGCCACTCGTCATTTTTATTTGCAATTCGATCTTTTGAGATTTCAATAAATTATTAATTGTATTTGTTTTCGACACTTAATATTTTAATGACTATGTAATAATTATATTCACTGAATTCCTAACATATCTTGCTTCTTCCCTTCTTCTATGTCTCGGAAATCTAAAGTTTTAGATTTGTATAAATATAAAGACTTAAAAAATTTGTTTCTTCAAGTTTCACTTCTGACGTTGTATACTTTGTACGCGCGCACAATTAACTTGTTTTTTTTTATATGTAACTAGTTAAAAAAAAATTGTGGAAGATGGTGTGGGAATTAACTTTTTATATTAAGATTTTTTTTGTAGCAATGGAGGGCGGCGCGTGGTGCGCCCGCGACATATCTCTGCGCGCGCAGAAGAAATTTCTTTCACGTGTTGGAGGTGCTGCTAGTGCACGCTCTCTCGTACTAGACGAGCACGCAGCTAAACTACTTGATCAGGTAATTTTATTAGTATGTTTTAAATTAATCAATTCACGAAATCAACATTTTACTACTAAAAAAGAATCGTCAAATCTAGTTATTTGACTCACCAAGCTTCTTGGACAGTTGTACGTATTTCAACTACGATATATATTCTTGTGAAATATTAATTGTTTTATCTTCCATTCTGTCTATACTGTGCGTAAATATATGCGTCCCAGCAGTATTTACGAACTAGTCCACAATTTCAACTGCCTCGTTGGTCTAGTGGTTAGCATGTTCGACTACAGACATGAGGTCCTGGGTTCGAGTCCCGGGTCGGGCCGTTAATGGACTGCTACTTACTTTGTACTTACTGGCTGCTATCCATCGTCTTCTACTGAATATACTTTGACTAAAGTAATTACCTAAAAAAGATGCAAAAATATTGGGCTCCGAAAAATATACTTTTTTATGTTGACTGTATGATAAATATGCAAACACTCATAGGAAGGTTTATGTTAAATAAAGCCTCTTGCGGATTACGCATGCAGGAAATGACTTGAAAGTTAATAATGAGCTGATATGTTTATTAAATGACTGTATAAAATTTACATGATCTTAAAATAAATGCACGGCACGTATATTAAAAGAAGTTCGTATGTATGTTGGTGTATAAAATGACATTATTATCGCTTGTATGAACCAAGTAATTTCGTCCACAGTGGAGAAATCTCTGGTGTTATTTTAGTCTTCCACCAGTTTAGTCCTGGAAAATTATAGTACGTATTTTTAAATATACATGCAAAACCTGGAATGGGAATCCGGGAAAACTGTTTGCGGAGCAAGTGTTTACAATGATGCGACTTTGCGTCGCTTGCTTCTTAAATTAGTATTTTTGCAAGTATCATATCATAATTTACTGCGAGCTAAACTGTGATTTGAATTGCGGTTTATATTTGTTTTCTTTCTCAAATAAGTTAAATATAACGGTAAATGTATAAATACCTGAATTATTGCTTCTTGAACTAAGTTCACTCATCATTTTTCAGTTCCTCACTGTACTTCGAGAGCGCGTAGAAAAGAGAGAGGCAGAGAAACTAGTAAAGCATGTTATAAAAGCAGCAGTAAAGCTGGGAGTGCTTCGGCGACATGGACAGCTTTCAGCAGCAGATGAACGAGCGCTTGCTGCTTTCCGTTCTAAATTCCATGTAAGTATAACCCGTTTTTCAGGCGCGCTCTGCATTTGTTTTTTGGGTTTTGAATGATACTGCCATCAGAGCATCTCTGTCGCTGCTCTGCGTGACCTTGAGTTTTCGAATGAGGTCCATAGTCAGCGACCACGTTTCCAATTCGTAGATTAGCACTAGCAGCACACACTGTCCGAAGAATTTGGTTTTTAGGCACTGAGGGATTTTGGACAAAAAGATCTCCCTTTACTCTCCTAACACTGCCCAACCGAGTGGGGTTTGACCTTTCTCCCGCCTCTAGTTAGTATAGAAAACTGATTAGTATTGCTAGTTTATTCTTTAATTCCTAAATCGAATCTAGGATTTTCTCAACTATTCGCACCATAACACCAGCGCTGTCTTCAACATAGTTCATTAAATATTTCCAGACCGTGTTGATGGCTGTGGTCTCCTTCTGCGAGGTGGATTTCTCATATGACCGAGGTTTCCTCCAAGATGCATTACGTGAATCCCACCAGTCACTAAAGTTAGTACAAATATCTATTAATACACAGGCGCATACATTCTCTTGTTCAGGTTTTTATTTCTCTTATCCAATTTATTTTTAATAATTATATCATATTTTTACTGAGCGTCAACTGGACACTTAAACCAGTGATACAAGCGTATTTCTTAGCGTGATTACATTTTTTTATGATCAAAATATTTTTTTGTCCATTTAATTATAAAATAATGTTAAAGGGTTTTATAATCATTTTAAATTTGTAATGTATAAAATTCATTTGCATGCAAATTACCGTTTTGATACTTCTGCTATTGATAATATCGATGATGATGTTAATCGACATGTGATCAAAGTTGCAAAGTTTAATAAATTAGTTAATCAAGTATTTTTATAGCAATATGTAGTAATCCGCAAATCCAAATTATTTATCAGTTGAGATTTATTTTTCAAACAGATAAAAACACTATATTTATAATCTATTGCTAAACAGATTTATTGATTTTAACGTCATTGTCCAAAAGTTTTTTTAAAACAATGTTCTGCGGCTTACTACGTTTTTGCTTCTCAACGTTGATATGTATATGAATATTATTTTTCTTTCACAGGGCGGTGGTAGAACGACATTTGTCGGACAAATCTGTATCTAGACTCGCGGGAGTTTTTGCGTTAGCCTCCCGAGGAGATCTCCTTGATTCCTTATTTGCTGGACAAATAGACGAAAACGTATTAAAGCTCACGAGAATGCTGAGAAAAGAACTCGACAGGGGCCTGCTATAATCTAAGAAAACTAAAAAAAGTGTGCCGTCCTACACTAAGCTGTGCTTACTTACCATCTTAAATGGATACATTAAGATTTGATGTTGGTCTTACGCTTCTATAATGGGATCACTTAAATCGTTATCTTTATAAATGAAGATTTGATTATGACGTCAAGTAATTTATGATATTCTTGCACGTGTTATATTGATATTAGTATCGCTTCGGACTCACTGCGCACTGGCGTATTTTAAGCGCCTGCGAGTACAAGAACGTCCTATCTCACAAATCTTGGAAGAAAGTCGTAACTCGCAACTAAAAAAGGAGGTTCTTAATGGGAACTCCTGTATTCTTAATAATACACGCCAACTTCGTTCTAGACTTATAATCAAACATTCAAAAACTTTACAACTATAAAATTAAATAAAAATATAATTATAAAAATTCTAACCAATTATTTAAGAGAATTACTGATGAATTTATATATTATCAAAGCCAAATAACTCAAAGGTTCAATTGAGATTGGCATAAAAATATCATTATTTTTAAAATATAAAATTGCTACTTAATGTAGTATGTTTAATTATTAGTTTTCTAAAGGGAATACTTTACAAGACATACCTTTTATTACAAACGTTATTTCTAAAAACTTGACTATCATTAAAGCATGAAATTATTTGTATCAATTACCAATGTAGAGGTACTTTTTTACGTTAAACATATAACGCAAAATACAATAACGCATTTTTTCCACGACATGCTTAGCAAATTTATCTTAATTGCACAATCAAAGTGAAGTAACATTTTTTTACTTATTCCTAAAAATCGTTATACCATTTCTGTGTTATTTCAGAGCACACTGTATATACTATTAAATACTGTATACACGATAATGCGGGTTAATTTTAGGTATAGTCTCTTAATAACTTAATTCACTATGACTTTGTGTTTTACAAGAAAACTGTTTATCGCCCTTCCTAAAGAAATCATCTCTTTCACTTTCGTTTTTTTCTACTATTGGTGTGCTATGTGCTATAGATTATAAAAGATTCATACCAGAAAAACGGTTCTTTTACTACTATGTGGTTGAAAAAATGATCATTCATGATAATTGCGTCATTTTTATACCTAAGATGTTAGTTAGGACGTTTTGGCGCTCGCAGTCGCAATTAATTTATTTAGAAAGCTCTCTAAATTAGCAGATAAAAATAAAATAAGTGTTTAGACAAAATGTCAAGACTGTTTTGAATACTCGTGAATGCAGTAGAGTGGATTTTGATCTTTTTTATCATTAAGTTTCTACTGTTTATAGGATTTGAAAATTATTATTAATATATAAGACTTATTTTAACTACCGTGTATCAAATGGTAAGATCTGTACCAATTTTCCTATTTGGTAATTTAAGGGAAATATAACTAGTTTTAAAAGAAATACGCCTACATCTGAAAAGTTATTTGAATCTTAAATTCGTAAGAACTACACTTGCCGTGTTTTGCCTGAACTTTTTAAATAAACTGCCTGATTTTTTTATAATAAAATTCGTAGTAGTAACGCAACTTAGTGAATTCTAAATTACTCGTATAAACAGCGTCTGTTCAAGATTGGATGCTTTAGTATAAGAATTGACAACTTGCAAAGCTATTACATATTATATTAGTCTTATACATAAAATTTAGAACCATTTTCCGGTCTAGTTTTTGATTACAAATCTTTATGACAATTTCAGAAAATTTAACATTAAATATCCTATTAATAGTAAAACCGGAAAAATTAAAAAATTTCGTATCTTCTTCCTGTTGATACGACAATTCATTAAATAGTATTGTATGTTTATTCAAGATCGTAATTAAATTGAGAAAGTTGCGTTGCTATTTACCTGTATGTTATATTTTTAACCTTGCCCTGAATTGATCGGTATTATTTTTTTTAAGTTTTATTGCATTTGTAAATATATTATAGTTAAGTTATAATAATTGTACATTAATTGGTTAGTGGTGTAAGGCAATACAATGACCGTTACCAAAAGAATAATTAATATTACAATAATAATAAGCATTTTTAAATAATCAATATTATTGATAAATTATCTTTATTTAAGTTTGGATTTTAATTGACACATTTATATGACAATAATTTTTTTTATATTATTTTAGCTATTGATTTATACACTGAAAAAATAATCAGAGTAATTATTACAATTTCAACGTATTGATAGACGATCTTCTAAAAAGCCTATATACATATTCCTCTATGGGGCCTATTTTAATCGTGAAAAGAAATCAACTTAATATTCCTCTAAAATTTCTATTAGTCGTTACTAAAAGTAACCGGAACGATACTATGTAAAAACAATTAGAAGGTAAACTTCTCACCATTAGCGCGCTACCATCTTGGATTGTATCATCACTGAACACCTTAGGTGCTCAACTAAGATGTTAAGTGATGATACATAATGAAATGCTAACAGCAATGAAAAATATAATTGCATTTATGACGAACAGCAGTGAAAAATATCATTGCATTTATTACAAACTGCAATGCAAAAAAAACATCTACAGCAAAAAGTCCCGCCTGGGGCCCTTAGCGACTTATTATGACGTCGCTGACCGGTACAAACCTCTCACTGTCAAGTATTACAGGACCAATACTTATCAGTGGGCAGGCCTGGAGAGCGGTTGCCTGCTTTTGCGAGACTCATCTCGCTTAAGGAGGCACGGCAAAGGATGAGGGTGAATGCTGCCGAAACACTCTAGCCCCGACGTAGGGGTGCAGGAAACAGGAGGCAGAGAGTCATGCAACTCCTTCCCCTGCTCCTAGAATATCTGTAAGCTGCGACCGAGGGGCCAGAGAGGAATGCCTCAACGAACCTCTGGCTCTCCACTCATGGTTGATGGCGGTCCCGCTGGGGTTTAATGGGTATTGCGAGTTTGTAACCTCGCGGAGTCCCACACTCCGGACCCCATTAGTCGGGGTGCGTAAATGTATTTACTAGCAACAAAAAAAAAATGCAAAAAACATTTCTTTTATTCCGAATAACAATTAAAAATATCATTACCATCATTAAGAACAGCAATAGCTAAAGGGCTATGTATATAGGCTTAAGTATCATATTAACTTTAGTACTTAAACTTAATTTTGTAAAATAAAATATTTTGAAACGTTCTCGGGACACGATAAAGTTTCTTAAAATATTTTGTCTCCGGCACAATTAAGTTTAACGAATACTAAATATATCCGGTAATATTATAACAACAAAATTTACAAATATTAAAACCATTTTTATCTTTTATTATGTACTTTACAAATTTGTATTAATACGTTTCTGTAAAGTCCTAATTTTTTGACTGATTTGTTTCAATACAAGCACAAAAGGATACATTTTCAATGTACTTTTAACTTATATCGAAACAGTATATAAATCGACATCCCTCACGTATAAAGAGTCAAGTATAAAATCCTAATTATCTAAGACGATATTTCAGAGATAAATTATTTGTCACATTTTGTACTAATTATATGTTTTTATTTCAAAAGAAGAACTAGATAGATAAATAGCATTCTTTTTCTGTCGCTCGGAAATGCATTTGCGGACACCGATTTTAGGGTGGGGCGTGTGGAGGGGCGCGGCAACTCGGAACTCTGATCCAAGATCTAGGATGATCATAGGCTGTTAAACAGATCCCAAGATGTTTTCACATCCTAGTCTAAGTCGCGTATTCCTCTCTGATATCCCGAATGAGTCCGACCAAGAGTTCAATAAGGCGCAAGGTCGTACGCAAGCATGCGCTGCCTTCTGAGAGAGAGCATTCACTGTTATCTTCTTTTGTGGACCTCCTTCAGAGAGATAACCGTCTCACTGAAGATGGCCACTTTCTAGCTACATCTCACGCTTGAAATCACCGTGCCTACAAAAACGAAAAAATGTTTACCATATAAGGTGACTCTTTATACGTAGGGTCCATTAAAATATCTACATCGCAAGGCGTAAAAACTTCGGACCAAAATTTGAATATCTAGAATTGTTCAAACATATCTGACCTAACACCATATCTCTCTTTTAGCAATAACCTCTTATAATTTTAGTGGTTATTTTTTAGATTTATATACCTAAGTAGTGACAATTTACACGTTTGCACAATACTTGCCACTTAGTTAAGATGCATTTAGACCAACTGATAGGTAATAGATGGTATGAAGTTTTTTAGTTTACAATCCTGTGAAATACCATATTAAATTTTAAGAAAATCCATTAGGTATACACAATAAAATAGTTCATTTTAGTTATCCATATTTAAGATAAACAACAAAAACCTAAACTAAAAAGTAACTACTAAGTTTCTCGCCGGTTTCTTCTCAGTAGTATCATCTTTCCAAACCAGACTTTAACTTTAAAAAAGACTGAGGTTCTTGCCGGTTTTCAATCAGTAGAATCAACTTTACGTATCAGCGGTACATTTATTACCAACGGACTAACTTTTAAATCTGAAAAATAAGTCAGTTTCTTGCCGATTTTCAATCAGTTGAAACCACTTTCCATACCGGCGGTTGATATATTACCAGTGGACAGACTAATGATAATTCAGAAGAACTTACTGAGCCTACTTGAATACATGACATAGTATTGTAATTATTTATTGCTTGAATTTTAAAACGACAAAGTGCTAATTTTGTTATCTTGTACATGATTGAATTACTTTTTTGACGTGATAACATCCTATATATCGATGGATGTCGGCTCACGCAGATAAAAGCATGCCGTATTGTCACGTTCCGCCTGAGCCGAGCGTGCAAGAGAGAACACAGAACAAGCGATAGAGAAGCGCGATCGGCCTAAGCATTTGGCTTGTGACGCATCATAAGCCGAAAGATTATCTTATATCTATCTATGTTTTCTTATAATGTTATCACGTAAAATTATCGTCAGTAAACGACAGACAAACAATTTTTTATCTATTTTTTCTTTTCTAAACTAAATCTACAGGACATTTTGGACATTTTCGGCGGAAACCGAAAATGGCCAAAATCCCCTGTTATAACTTAAGGATCCCTTAGGATTTTTTAAAACCAAATTTTATTATTTCTTAAAATTTATGAATTCTCAACATTTCATGTTATTATTCGTCATTGTTTTTCTGCAAAGTAGCTTAAAGGACAATTTCATTGTGTGAACGTCGTCCTTATTGATATGTAACGTCAGCTAGATTATATCAAAGAGACGTCCGTATAGAGTTGTATTATAATGACAATATAATTGTTTTAAATGTTTTATGATATAATAGCTGGTATGTATGTGTCTCTATTATTCTATGAAATTGTTAGTCGCATAAAACTTAATAATACATAATGACACAATCCAAAATTTTAGTCAATGATACAGTAGAATCCAAAACATTTTCTTGTTAAAAAGTTTTCATATTTAAATCGTCAAAAAATGCGCTGTGGCACCCAAAAATTTCATTTTGGTTGATTTTTAATCAGCTGGTTTACTTTTGAATTCCATTTCGCGAAATAAGCGACCGTACTCCTGAAAACTAAATCAGCGCCAAATGATTTCAATTTAACACCGTCGATAGGTGTGCTAAAGATGACAAGGTAAATTTTTTTATAGAAGTTATTCTAAATTAAGTTGAACCTTATCATCAACTGTGTAAAGTACATTTTAAAACTAACAACCTATTTGCGGTCACATTACATTTCGATGAAATGACTTGCAAGAGTGGCGGTGTGTCGCCTAAATAAAAAAAGGTAGATATGGACTGGGGGTTGTAATGGGTTTCATGGGTAAGCCAGCAATTCCAGCAAACTAGTTTCTTGAATTGTGTCATTATTCTTCCTAAGCAGCGATTTGCTAACATAAAAATTGTCGCGTTGTTTCATTAAATCGATGTTTTTCCAATGTGTACTGTGTAGTCATATCAAAGTAGATGTATGTATACATTAGTGGGTCATGTGTTGAATTTCCTGATACGTTGAAAATAGGGATCTATTTTTAATACAATAACATAAAATAAGTATTAATTGGATGATTTCTTATTAAATAAATTGATAATTTTCTTTTCTAATATAAGAAGGCTCACGAAATTACGAAAACTTTTTTAAGAAGAATTAATGTTTTAGTAGACGTAATTATGACATTGAAGGAAATGTATTAATACACTATTTCACCAACCCCCCCTCCAAAACTTTGTGTCCCCTAAGTACCTTAAGCGTTGTACCAGTCTCTATTATTGAACTTTTTAACCCAATGTCGAATGAGAGGAATGCTTGGCGCATCATTTAAGTGGCGATGAGAGATAGCGAAATGTTGCGAGTAGAAAATTCTGCAGTTCAAAAATCACCGTTTTTGTATAACTCGCACGCACAACGCGCGGTCTGCTCTCATCGCTCCATTGCGACTGAATTCCCAAGAGCCAGACTATCGATTGACATAACCCTCGCGCCCCTCGGATACGTTGCGTTCACGCAGTTAGCGAAATAAATATAAATTTTCTTTTGAGACGCATAATCTCATTGCTAAGGAAACACACCACCGATCACCACGGCTACAGATCACGTTTCCTTTCAATTCCCGTGTCGGGTCAATTCAAACTCTATATTGAATTTTTCTGCGGTGATTCGATTAGAAAGAACGTTAATGTTGTCTGTCTATCACTTTTCATTCTTATATTTCAAATTGCCTATTTTATGTATGACAGAAATACATTTTAAAAGTAATTTTTCATGGTAAATGAAACTTGTTTTATCTTCAATTTAAAACACTAAACTAAAAATAAATATAATGAGTGTTTCAGGTTTTATGAGAATCCTTCTTTTACCATGTCTTTTATGGAATTACTTAACATAGATGTAATAAATAGGGCAGAAATTATCACACTATTTTCTTTGTAATTATAACAAAAAACCTGTTACGTTTTTAGCAATAACATTTATAAATTCAAAAAATATAATGACGATTATCATATTTATATTATTATATAATGGATTGGATCTCACTTATTTCTCGTTTGTAATAATCACAATAGTAAATGGTCACGAAAATTGAATAATGTCGTTGTATACATAATTGCAACTTTGTTAAGCTGTGTTATATGTACTAAGATTTGATATCAAATATACAATTGATAAATAAAATGTTTTTTATTTATGTCCTGGATACATCGTATTTTAGAACTATAAATACACCCCGGAATTTTGAAATGATTTTTAGATAAAATCATTCGAGCATGCGCTATCGTAAAATTTACGAATTTTCCTTTTTCCATACGATGATTATCCAAACGCTCAATATGTTACAGCTGAATTCATAAAATAAAGTGTGCTTTACACAACACGTCTCAAGTAAAGTACATATATAAGGTAAGGTACATAACAGCCCAGTATCGTCCCACTGCTGGGCACAAGCCTCCTCACTCATAGGAGAGAGGGTTTTAACATACACTGCTCCATTGCGGGTTAACAGACTATATATTTACTTTTTAAGCGACTTCAGAAAAGGAGGTGATTATCAATTCGTCTGTAGGTTTTTTTTGCTTGTTATTTTATAACTTCCGACTGGGTAATCTAGAATCAGTTCTGATGATGATGATGATGGCATCCATGAGCAAACCGTATAAGTCTTAAATTTGCATTAAGCATATGCCACGCTTTTATATAATATATTATATCACGCAAACTGATTTTGATAATTTTTTTTATCGCAACTGATTTTGATAATATTTTTTACTTCGAGGGTGGTTTGATGATAGTTTGGTTAGGTTTTGATCATGGGATCCATGACAAAGTAACGGAACCTTTCAATTCTTGGGAGCAAATTAATGATACTCGGCCGAATCTTTTATAGGATATTTGAGTAACCTTCCGTAAAGTTGGAACGGCTGAGTGATTGTCGCAGTCAAATATGATAAACAATTGAACTCCTTAACGGCTTACAGTAAGGGAGCGATTTGTGGCTAAATATCTAACTGTCTGTAATCACATTGCAGTGACCTTGGATGACACTGACTCCAAATATACGAAGCAACAAACGTAGGCTCATTGCTATTTGATAACAGACACTTACATTTTCTGCCTTAAACCGCACCCTTACTGTAAACGGTCGAGGAGATCCATTGAACTTCATATTTAACTACGACTAGCACTTGACCAAACCGAAGTTACGGTAGGCAACTCAAATATCTTGAATAGAATTGAAGAGTTCCATCCCTTTGTTATGGAATCCATCATCAGAACCTAACCAAACTATCACAGAATAACTCTTGAAGTATATCCTTTCTAATAAAAAAAGAATCATCGAAATCGGTTGGCGTGATCCTGAGTTATTCGTCCATTTGTTGCGCACATGCTTATGCAAATTTAAGACTTATCCGGTTTCCTCAAGGATGCTATCATCAGAAATGGATTAAAAATAGTGGGACCCTATGACGAGCACCTTTCATTAAAAAAAAATCATCAAGATCCACCCCGTCGGGAGATATGAGGTAAGAAACATAAAAAAAAATACAGACGAATTGATAAAGTCGGTTAAAAAGAATACGCAATAATTTTTAACTTTTTAGAGCATATATTTGTAATAGTTTGTTTTGAATGGCGTTCTTTATTTGTTAAAATTATTCACACCTGATATAATAAATAACACAGTGTAAGGAAGCGCGCTATTCTGGTAAAAGATAATTTAACCTCTTATGGTTTCTAGAAAACCATGTCTTGCGAGGATTCAAATGGAATGGATTCAGTTTTCAAGAATAACCCTGCAGGATAGGAGGATAGAAATGCGTGTGTTCTTCTCTCACTCAAAAAGACGAGATAGGCAAGATGTTGTTTGCCGGAAAGGTTATTGTGGTATATTAACTCTCGTTATAGTAATAGTGAGTAGGACAACAAATAAAACGTACAATTATTGTGAAAGCACCAGTCAATAATTTATTTACTAAAAACCTCTTAGTATACAAACCTGATATTTTGGTGACGTGTGTGTCGTTACTAAAAGTGCTGGACTTTTGCAATCAGTATAAAAATTATCATACAAATTATAACAAAGCAGAAATAATGTCGTTTAGATATTTTTTGATTCACAATTCGAAAATGGGTAAAGTTTTGCTGTGTCGATATACTATATCGTTTATAATACGATAAAAAAATGTTATATTACAATAGTCATGTAGAAAACTTGTTAAAAGAAAATAAATTGATAAACATGATTTTTTTTTAAACAAAAATTTGTAACCACTTTGTGATAATTCATAAGATATTTTGTACAGTTATTCATAAACAATGGCAGGAGACAATCTAAAATCTCAGTACATCAATGTATTATATATACGTAATTTATGTTTCCTTTAAAAAATGTTTTTAATGTATCATTAACGATTGGCAATTTCTAAACTCTCTATTTATGTAAGTTTAGTTAAAATATTTATGTTGTCTTGACAGATTCTGTGACAAGGATGTTTTTTTTTCTTTATTAATCCACAAATGTATGTAGAGCTTTATTCCAATTAATTTCACCTACATTCGCAGAATAATTGATTCTTCAATTATTTTAGATAAATGCATAAATACACGGTATGATTCCTATTGCTCAATTTTTCTATTATATATAAATAAACGTTTTGTAAATCGTCTTTCGGTTTGTCCCCCGCATCGTATATGCGTGTGAGCCATAATTGTTAAAATGTGTCGTTGCTTTTTTGCATCTACTAACATATATAAATAAAATATATAGAATTAAAAAGAAATTTTCTAAATTTTACACATAGCCTTAACATTAAAGAGTAGATCGTTTTTATTACGATTCGATAAATATTTACATACATAATAAAGAAGGGTTCCTAATCCACAACACGTAGTGTATTTATTACATAATAAAGAAAAAATAATATTTTTGGATTAGGAAAATTCCATTCACCTTGAAACATTTTGAGGAATGTAGTAGTATGGAGTATTACTTTATATACGATTTATACTATACACACATTTCGACATATAGATCTCAAAGACATTCGAGGCATAATATTATATTTAATTCCGTTAATGCTTATATTTTAATACTAAATCTAACATCTATTTATCTTATACTAAAAGTAGATAAATAATAAAATCAAATAGGTATAAATTACACTTTTTCCGGCATACTAAAAATATTAACAGTGAAAACAAAGGGACGTTAACTTATCTAGGATATAAATTCTTAAACAAAAATATGTACACTGCACAAAAAATCTATTATAAAAAAATCCGTAATTTAAATGATGTATGTATAAATTCATAAAACTAACTAAAAGTTAAGAAATTAAGTGTTTACTTACGTTATTTTGTTATTATTATTACAATAATAGTAACGATAACATAGTGTTGAGTTAAGACGTTTTTTTTTGTTAAATCGATCGTTATATTCTCGTTACTAAAAATAATGATGTTTTGAATATAAATAAAATAAATTGTTTATTTATAGAAAATGTTTCTGAATACAAATAAATACATAAACATAAGTCTTAAACTTTTTCCTTTGGATAAGTAAAAACTGTATGTAATTGTAATAAATTAATCACTTCCATTGATCGTACTTAAATATTCCTTACTGGAATTTAATGTTTACTAGCTTATATTTTTATTATTGTGTATAAGAGCGATCTAGTATGATATTTAAATAAGTATATGATGTTAGAGAAATCCTCTAGGCTATCAAAATGTTGTGTTAAATGTGAAGAAAATCTAGACGTTAAGCATCTATGGGTTTGCGGCTAAAAGGTACAAGTACTACAAAGCTCAAAGCCTCGTCAAATGAGCCGATACGTAACATACATAATTTTTAATTCTAATTTAAACTACAGATAGTATAAAATAGATTTTTTCTCTATAATCTAAATGTAAGTATATTTTTTAGAGCTAATATTCAATTTGAGTATTATATATTTTTTATTTAACACCACTTTTGCTAGGGGCAAGTATTCAGTGTATCATGACGTTTTTGGCTGAATTATTTTCCTTAAAAGTCGAATAGAGTACTTTGCAGCTAATAATCTGATTTCGTTAGATCAAAGACCTGTAATAGATAATTACACTAAGCTGATACTTTACAGATGACAAAAATGATGTCAAATATTTCTTATATTTTAAGAAAATATTACATTTATTTATACCGATTTATATATTTGAGATGTTATCTACGTAATGACAACCACCGACTATCAAAATATGTGTGATAAGATGATTTGTTTCAAAAATATACCTAAACAATTATTTTAGACTGCTACTACTGTTATTTTAAGTGCTAACATTTTAAGTTGTAGTTAGTTTATTTTCATAGATATATTACACATCGATGTTGTTCATTTCTATACTTAATATCGCATACTCGTAAATAAAATTAAAATACAAAACAATAATCCTACGATGCATTACAAATCTTATACTGTCAATATTACGGTTAACCAGAAATAAATGCGAAAATAAACTTTAATGTCATTCGGAGTTTATTCTTTCAATTATTACATAAATTAATACGTATTCCAGATCTTTATTATATCTTATAATTAGATATGTCAAAATTTAACGTACTGCAAGTATGCAGGTATACGTTTTATATCTGTTTCTAAATTGATAATAAAACACCGGAATATATTTTATCCATTACATTTAAGCAAAACCATTAAATGCTCATAATCTGCCTCCATGTAATACTGCACCATAAAAGTATTAATTAATAATAAACGACGTCAAATTTATTTTATATTTCGATCTTAGATGTGTCTTATTCATATTAGACACGCCCTAGACATTTCAAATGTGCGTTTAGGAGAATTAAATAAAGGTCATCGATAAATTAATGGATCCATATCATTATTTGTAACGAAATAAATTTTATCTATCTATTAATTACAAAATATCACTACTTTAAACTTTTAATTTATCGCTAAAGAAATCGTACCTGTTTCTGGACTTTGGCTAACTTAATTTCCCACTCACCCAATTTTTTCACCTCATTGCCATGGATGAATTCAGTGACATAATGACAACATGAAATTATTTGAATAAGTATCTCGGTTTTGGTTAGTCTTTTCTACCCATATTTTATTTATTTGACTCACTCTTTATTTATTTATGCCGCCTCTCAATGCTTCCCGATTTGTTGTGTTTTGTAATTTTTAATGTATTAAAATAAGTATCTCAAGAGTCAAGATAACATTCGAAATACGATAACGCTACGTCGAACGACTACAATTTGTTCATGTGATCACGTGACATATCGATTTGATACGTCATTCCCATATATTTTGTAAGCGTTCTACTGGCATTAGCGTACTTAGAATGTCATTTTGTCTACAATGCCTGGTCTTCTATAATGTATCTATAACTTCGCATCTTCATTAGCGTTGGTAGCGTTAAATATACACTTAAGTTTATAAAGAGACCATAGAGTACTAATTATAATGTTATATTTTATAATTCTTCTACATTCAGAGTAATGTGAAGATTTTTAGCCAGTAGGTGTAGATTAATACCTACTTACAGAACATTGAAATAAAAACAAATATCATAATATTCTTTACGCTTGAGATATAATTTGAACATTTACACGGGAAACATTTAATGCTAGATGCTTCTTGTATGTCCATTCCAAAAAATATTATATCAGACTAAATGCTTTCAATCAAGTTTATATAGGGTCACATCACAACTTAATCCGATAGTATCATAGGATATTATATCATAAAACTGTAAGACATGTTAATCTTCTCCAAATTAAAAATGTCTAGTAAAGATTAAATGAAATTGAAGCATGAAAAGACTGTACCAATACGGAGATTTGTCAGCTTACTTATGCCACCACGTTTGAAGGGCCCAAATATTTGGAAAATATCAAAGGCAAAGACGACGGGCGAAGTGCTAGAGGGTATGTTGTGCGGGTACTGGGTGCGGGCGAAGTGGGAATAAGTTCGGTTCACTCCTTCAGCTTGTGCCAGTCTGCGATCTGGCGGCGCGGGGCAGCTTGCACCTCGCGCCAGTGGTGCCTGGCGCTGCCTGTGCCTTCTGTTCCCAACTCAAGTCGCCCGATCACCTGTTTAAAGCAGGTTATAAACTATTAAGTTATTGTTACTACTTCCACTACACTAAAAAGAAATAGTTTATTTCATAATCTACATTGTGTTAACATATAAAAGGTAGAGGGCTAACTATTAAGTGTGATGTGATCCCTGTGGCACAAGACTCAACTCAAGACTCTTCAATAGAAAATAAAGAAATAAACAATGAAATTAGTATGAGAGAGAGAGTGTGTGTGTGTGTGTGTGTGTGTGTGTGTGTGCGTGTGTGCGTGTGTAATGTACCTACGTGCATGACTGTGCGTGAGTTTGGGTGAGTGTTAACCATGGTAGTTATTGTAATTTTTCTATAATTTTAACTCTGCCGTTAGTAGGTCCAATAAGTGATATTTTTTTAAGTTATATTTTACTGAAAAGTAAATTTAATCGTAGACTATGTATTAGATAGGAGCTATTCATATCATAGATTTAATATATAGAGATACACTTAATATGTGACTACGGAGAAGATGGTCTAATACTTTGCTTTTCCCAAAATAGTTCTCAAATCATCTTTATGTATTAATTAAATTTTCTTACTGAAATTTTATTTAATAAGTAATAAAGTTTGTTCAATAATATGTACTTACTCTCAAGATAAGTCATGGTAAAAGTAGTTAAAAACGTATTGGCATGAGTACTCATAAAATACGAGTTGTAAAGCATACTGACTATTGCAATCTAGTTGAAGTTATTACAATACGAGTATGCGCTCATTCGATTGTTAAAATATTAGCAACGTAATAACCCTTTATTGGATTGAGGTTATTTTCATTACTTGTTATTTTATCAGAAAAGAAGCAAATAACGAATATGTTAGTTAGTTAGCCCATGCTTAGTGAGTGTACGTACGTGAATGTGCGTGTGTGTTTATGACCGTGCATAAATGTTTGTCAGAGGCTGTATTAGTCAGTTTAATTTAATCAGGGCCTCCGTTTTTTCGTATCTGAAGCTTTTTAGCCATACATTTAATCCTATATTACATTCATGTATACTTTTGTCATTAAAAGCGGCTTTCTAGTTGCGTTTCGGTAGGATGCTGTGTAGAAACCATTAAAAGAGACATTACCCCTGTATAATTACTAATTTATGTGACACTAATGCCACCTGATGAGGCAAGCGCTATTCTGCACCTAAAGAAAAGGTATATATATTTTCTAGTCATTGCAAACCCTATGATTATGGTCGTCAGGCGTCATCTTATATGAAAAATATGCCAAAAAGTTAATGTGAATAATTTTTGTTAACATATTTGTTCTAGTTAATTGTCGAAGTTGATGAAAGTACGTTGACGAGCTTGACGAGGCATAATAGGGGCAAGTCTTTATTCCACGAAAAACCTACGGAAACACCACTTTTATAATGAATAAGAAATCACCTTAGGTCGTGCCACGTTTGCGATTTTTGAATGATGCTTTATAAAGAGAAATTTGATTAAACTATACCTCATTCTTAGTTACGCGATCCCAATCAAGCACAAGGAGTTCCAATGAGACGTGATCGAGAGTAGCATTTGGAGCAGCTGGTACTTCGAAAACGAAGGATTCGTTGAAAACAGGATTTAGTGTGCGCTTCTTCACGTGTGTCTTCTTCTTTGCGATGCGCTGTCCGTTGTACAACAAATACATCTTTACGTACCTACAAATAAGACAATTAATTAACATAAAGAAAAAGAAAAACTAATATGTTTTCTCTATAGACTATCCAAATGACTGACTAATACGAGATTTAAAAATTCAAACTTCAAACTATGTATATTCAAGTATATGTGATTGTTTTTTTTAAAAATAAACATTTGAGCAATTGATATAAGATTTCGTTAATTTATCTGCAAGAAACTTCGACACTCACAATCGTAAAGGTACGCGTATTGTGTTTATTTTTAGATAATATCTCTCTAATCTTTATTAAGCTCATTTTTAATTCATAAATTATAATGTCCCAAAAATATACAGTTAGGAAGAAATTACCGCTATATTACAAAACTGCCAAATTGAGTGAGTAGTTTATTTTTGCAATGGTTTACAGATTTATAAATTCATTGAAGGCTGAAGAAAGTAAATTTGTTAAAAACGTCCTATTACCAAAGGCATATTATAATGTTGAAGATTATTTAAATGACCAAGCTAAACGCATTATAACGTATAAAAAATATACTTAAAGGAGTAACTGTTGAGTTTAGTTTCTTCTGAGCGGAATTAACTTTTTGAACTAATGGTAGATTTGCTACCAACGGACAGACTAATGACGATTGAACGAAATGCTCTTTGAGCCTACTTGAAGAAAGAATATTTTGATTTAATTTTGAGTGATTTTCATTATTTAAATAAAAATTTGGCGGTGTGATCTACGTCCGTGCCTCGGAGAGCACGTTAAGCCGTCGGTCCTGCGCCTGACCTCTCTCCGGTCGTGACGGATTGCCGTCACGTCGGACT
The DNA here is from genome assembly GCA_015832385.1 of Elymnias hypermnestra. Classification (NCBI taxonomy): domain Eukaryota; kingdom Metazoa; phylum Arthropoda; class Insecta; order Lepidoptera; family Nymphalidae; genus Elymnias; species Elymnias hypermnestra. The sequence goes on from JACTOM010000824.1 coordinate 1,432,703, forward strand.
ATGAGAGTGAAGGAATAGAGAGTACATTTGTTTACTATGCCATGGAGCAGCGCGGTGTGTCTATTCTCTAAAACTCTTTCTCATTTGATTGAGGAGGCCTGTGCCCAGCAGTGGGACGTTAATGGGCTGCTACCTACCGTTACCTTTACAATATGGTTTTGGCGATTTTTCTTTTAGGTGTACAAAAGGGCAGTACTTACGGATCAGCAAGACCGGTGACATCCATCTTTGGCAGATTGCGTGCCTTAAGAAGTACAACAGTCAGGCGAGCAGCAGCTGGTTGCCAGCACAGTGACACCAGCACTTCACCACGACCGACACTGCGCATCTGTATGACAATATACGACTTATTGATTATCTAAAACAATAAATGTGTACAATACACTGGGATTGAAATATATGAGACCGATCCCGACAAATTTATATGTATTTCAAATCACATTTACATATTTTATTTATCTCCCCAAACGATCTACTTACCTTAAGGCTTCTAGGCTGTATTTCTCTGCACAGAGCCATGGCCTCCCCACTTTGCAGCTGGAGTGTCGACAGAGGGGAGACAACTTCGCCGATGATCTCATCTCGAGAGTATCTGGGAAGGAAGTGCTAATTAATATTAACTAATTGAAGCAGGTAGTTTTCATTAATATGTAATAAAAGCTAATTGCAATTTAATCTCCTCAATGGATTATAGGTGTGTTATTTTACCTATCAAAGCTTAAAACGACGAAGTGTAGAGTTATAGCGGACAACTGGTGTGGGGCGATGCCATAGAATGTGAAGTCTTCATCGTATACTGGGCAACGGGTCTTACGTACAACCCTGAAAATTAAAGATTATCACTAAAATACAGAGAATTGAATTTTATTTCCAGAATTCTAGCAAGATATAACTTAAAGCTTTGAAGTAAAACTTTAAGTTATAACTTGTATTTATTTTGCTTTAAACTTCATGTTGACTTTAATTTTATATCTGTGAATTTGCATTATTCCTTCGAATTAAGGACATATGCTTGATATCATAGGAAAAGTGTTATACAGTTATGTTTAAGTTTTCTGAGGCAAACATATGAATTGCCTGTAATGGTAAATTTAGATCAGATCTATTAAAATGACCTGGTCTTGACTTTGTGTTGTTTATCAGGCAACAGCTGCAGCTTCACGTAGGGATCCGGGCCAGCGGGTTCACGGCCGGGGAGACCTTGGCATGACACAACCGAAACCACTAGAGCACTCTTCTCATTTTCATATCTAGGAAAAAATAATCAAGTTATTTTAATGCCACCTTACACCTATTTAATTTGTATTCTAATCTTTATACAGAAAACACAAAAATGTTCCTATGAATGTTACTTATACATTTTGAAAAAATTCAACGATGTGTCCCAAATTGGGTTTATTATAAAGGCAATAATGCAGAGACTGTGGAGGACATTCAAAATATTCCAAACTATTTGCGATTGACTTGATATTTAGCAAAGTGACTCCATCCGCAATGCATATGGTCATATAATCCGGTTTTCTAAATATTTTCTCGGAATCAGGGACTAAGTTAACACCACGGGGAATTGCAGTTATTTTAGAAAGACTTGGTAGTCCTCTTTTACACATTTATCGTGGTCATTACATCAATGTAGCTTGAGACCACATCTCTTCTCTGGGTTGTTTACTACAGAACGGTTCGAGCCGACACGGGTAATAGCTAGTCCACCAGAATAATAGGCACTTCGAACCTAATTCCGGCCAGGGAAACATCCATAGTATAAACCTAAATAATTCGAGCCCAATCAAGCAATGTTGGAGCAACGAATAAAACAAAAACCTTGTCGATCTATGAATCGATCATTCTCTTTTTTTCTCGTTCAGTTCTCTCGACAAAACATGTATATTGTTTTACTTGCCTATTGTAAAGCATATACTATTACTATGTATAATGTATAACTAAAGTCTTAAAAGTTCTGTTCGAGTAGACCCCTATGGTGAACCAGAACGCTTCTATTGAATTGCCGCCTGATTGGCGTCGGAATGTAGTCGTGAATGATGTTAACATCCTTCTGACGAATAAAAAAATCTTTGGGTATTATAAATATCTTCGAATTTAAACAAACCATCAATACCCTAAAAAAAGTCAATAAGTCTAAGAATAACCTAGAAATAACTCAGTTATGTTTGGCTAATTTAAAATATTAGAAGACTTAAATTTGCGAAATATTAATACATGTCCCTTACCGCTGTTTAAACTAGAACGTAGCTATTGTTACAAAAGAGTTACACGGCTTCCGGGGGTAAAATATGTTAGGGATACTGTGTAAATAGTTGGATCCAGATTAATTAGCATATTTCAATAGTAATATCGAAATGCACTTGTATTTGACATAAGGTCCCTCGATTTAACAATATGTTGTAAAATACAGTTGGGCTTTGCCGATCCATTAATTATTGGAGTCCAACAATAATGAAATATGTCGAGCTCATTCAAAGCTATTTCGAATGGCTTTGCCGATTATTGTTCAACATAAACTGTGAAGTTGAACGTTAGGGCTTGCCCAAATTACTATGAACTTGCATTATTTTTTTGAGATTCGGAAACAATAACTAGTTTCAACGAACTATTCACCATTTGTTAAACGTCATACCTAATAGGAATTGTTGAACAACAATATACAAAGTGCGGGACATTATATATTGCCACACAATATCACAATTGGTAGGGTTTCAATTCAATCAATTCTTTCAACTATTCATTAAACTCAATCTAAATTAATCACAACTAGGAAAAAGAAGACATGTATAACATTTTTCTACATTTACCAAATTTGTATAAACTTTTTGGATCGACTTGAAGAGAAAGTTAAATATAAAAGTTACTCCATAGTTCCATAGAAGGTGGCATTTCCAGAAACTTTTTTTTTATTGCTGGCAGTTTAGCGCTTGACTGTGATCTCACCTGATGGTAAGTGATGATACAGTCTAAGATGGAAGCGCGCTAATCTGTTAAGAGGCGATATACCCCTTACGGTTTCTACACAGCATCGTACCGGAACACAAATCTCTTTGTTTGGCGGTACGTTTTTGCTGGTAGGGTGGTAACTAGCCACGGCCGAAGCCTCCCACCAGTCCAGACTCAGACAAATTAGAAAATACAATTTCCTAAATTCGTCCTACCGGGGATCGAACCCGGGACCTCCGCTAGCCAAGCGAATACTCGCACCACTGCGCCAGCGAGGCCGTCAAACTTTCCGAGGTTGTGACAAAATACATTATATTTATATATTTAAAATTGTGTTTCATTTCATTATTTATTTTTCTAACACTACTTCAGCGAGGCATTGTAATGTTTAGATATTGTTAATTAATTAAACAGCAAAATTTTAAAACCGCTGGGTATATTTTCCCTAATACCTCTACTAATATTATTAATACGAAAGGAACTCTGTCTGTCTTTTGCGCTTTCACTCGAAATCTACTGAACCGATATAAATGAAATTTAGTACACAGACAGTCTACAGGCTGAGAAAGGATATAGGCTAATTTTAACGTAGAAGCTTCACTAAGAACGTATTTCGCCGTATTCTCACGGGATCCGGATATAAGCGAGAGATTTCCTTTACTATTTGCCTTTGATTTGACATTCGTCACAGATATTCCGTTCGCAACGTAAACTAGAACTAATATAGATATAATAGAATACGTGGGTAACACCGCGGGGAACAGCTAGTTTATATATAAATCTCGCCGATGTTTACATATATTAACCGATATCAGGGAATCAACTCATATCAGGGTTACGATCAAGTTTATGGCGCCTTCTCGTGCAGTCGTAAAAATGTACATTATTTCGACAGTTCCCGAAAGCCAACAATAACTGACTTTAAAATTTTTTGTAGTTCAAGTTAAGATACATTAATTTAATGTGATAAACAAAATTGTTCATAAGGTTGAAGTGTAATACATACATTTTTTATAACTTTACTCCTAAGGGAACAAACGGCAGGGTAAATTAAGAAAGTTACGTTTTCTAATTTAGTGACTTCGGCAATGACGAGCTAGCTACATACAAAATTTACCTTCGGGTACAATGAAAACAGAGCGGTCCTATATTAAACAGTATCTTCACTTATCATCTAGTGAGATCATAGGCAATCCTTGTAAGCAATAACAATGATAACTAACACCTTAAAGCATTCCTTTAACCATATTGTTTTATTCGTATAAATAATACTACTATGTCATCAAACATCCACTGAATAATATATTAATTAAATCACAACTATAAACACAGGCGAGATAGATGGAGTGATTAAGTACTTTAATTCGATAATATAATTCCTTACTTCCCTTTTGCAATTCATTGTGTTGAAAGTCATTAGGAAGCCTTTATAAAGAAATGTTACACGTCACGCTATTAATAAATGGCAAATGTAATTACGAACGAAGACAATTATTGATAAATCTATTAGCAATCCCTCTCCCCTTCGTTGGGGATGATAGGCTGTGGGCGGGAATTGGTTGCGGTTAAAATAAAGACAGTATGTACCTATGTATTGATTTTGTGACGAACACACGATGTGCGGACGTTTGTAATCGCTTCGTTTCACGTGATATATTCGCTGTTCTGTATTTCCATTGGAAATAGGTTGTTAACGAATTTTATCTGATTTTTATAACAAAATCTATTTACCAAACATTTATCTGTAAAGAAACGTGAAATTCTAAATAAGTTGTGCTTGAAAAACGTGTCCATTGATCTTACTAAGTTGCCGTAGACACCTTCTCTTCGGACTCACTGGCAAAAACTAAGAAATTTCACAGTGTTAAATTTAAACAAGCAATGTAAATAAAAATTGTACTTAATTGATACGCTATCCAACATGAACTTATTAGACTGATTACATTGATAGAAAATCTATAACGTGAGCTTTTAATAGACACTGTACATTTTATTTGCAAATTCGTCGTCGTCGCTTAAACCGATGGACGTCCACTGCTGGACATAGGTCTCACGTAATGACGTCCACAAGGCCCGATCTTGCGCCGCCTGGCTCCAGCGGCTACCGGCGACCCTCTTTATGTCGTTGGTCCACCTTGTATGGGGTCTCCCTACACTGCGCCGTCCGGTGCGGGATCGCCACTCCAGCACCTTCGGGCCCTAACGTCCATCGGTCCGTGGGACTATGTGCCACGCCCATTGCCACTTTAGGTTCGCGATTCGTAGGGCTATGTCAGTGACTTTGGTTCTGCTACGGATCTCCTCATTTCTGATTTGATCGCGTAGAGAAACTCCGAGCATAGACCTCTCCATCGCACGCTGAGTGACTCTAACCTTTCGTATGAGGCCCATAGTCAGCGACCACGCTTCGGAGGTGTAGGTCATCACTGGCAACACGCAATGTTCGGAGAGCTTTGTCTTCAGACACTGAGGGATATTGGACGAATAAATCAACCGTAATTTCCCGAACGCTGCCCAACCGAGTTGGATTCGGCGGTTAAGCTCTTTGTCGAAATTGGACCTACCTAGCTGTCCCAGGTATGTGTACTCGTCTACAATTTCGAGTACTGAGTTCTCAACGATGACTGGGTGGTTTGCAAATTACAAATACATTATTCAACTATTATTTGAAAAACTTGTATTAACATCGAATGTTACCAACTAGTGCAATGTAATACGTGCCATACATCCATCTCGTGCTTCTCTAAGAGATAAATTCGATGAAACATCAATTCTCACAGAACCCTCGCAATATACTTTGATTAATTTCTTATATATCCGTAATAATATTCACTCATAATGCTAAGAAAGGAAAATACAAAATTTTAATACAAGAAATAAAAACAAACTTCTGAGCCCATATTTTAAAGTGGAAAAAGTTCAGAAATCGCTTTTAGGATTAAGCATATGCATTTTTAATAAGATACCGCAATCAGCTTTAGATTTATCTCCACACAGTTTTAAGAAATATGTCAAAAACATACTTTTACAAAAGGCATATTACAATGTTGAAGATTATTTAAGCGATAAAAATGTTTGGACTTGATTCCAGTTGCACGCTGAAGCAAAATATTACACATTGTAAAATAAAAAACTATCATTAAAAGAGATTCTGAGATTCTTGCCAGTTTCTACTTAGCTGATTCAAGTTTCCGAACCGATTTGTTACCAACGAACAAACTACTCACGATTCAGTAGTGTTTTTAGAGCCTACTTGCGTAAAGAATATTTTGATTTTAAAAGTAAAAAAATCTATTTGAACTTGCTTGGGTGAACAAAGAGAATTTATAATAACGTACGATTCGAAATTTGATCAAGATATAAATGTTACATAGGGAGAGTGTGAACTAATAGTAGGAATGGAAAAATAGATCAATAACATGTACGATAAAATTCACCTGAATCTGAATTATGGAGACACAGTTGATGAATTATAATGAAAACTGTTCAATGTATGCCCAGGAACAATATGGTTTTTGAGATGACTCACATTGATAACATTATTCAAGAAAGGGAAGATGATTCATTAAGGCTTGAAATTCAGAACATTTCGCTGCCAGTTCGCTAAAATATGATTATCTTAGATGTTATAATTAAAAGTGCGTGCGTACACATGTCAGAAGTGAAACTTCAGTCAAAATATAAAGTTTTAGATTTCCGAGACTAAGAGCGAGGTAAAAAAAGATTTGTTAGGAATTTAATGAATTTAGTTGTCATTAAAATATTAAAAGTGTCGAAATTTTATACAAATAATTTATCGAAATCGTAAATGACGAATTGTATATAAAAATGCCACGTGTTTTTTGTCATTATTAGAAATTACGCTGCCACGCAAAAAAATTTCTGTACACCGGACACCACCTATCTACAGGCATTTTTTCGACCTGATGGATACGAATTTCAAGTCAGTTGAGGCCGTCCAGCCGTCAATTTAGAGTGAATAGCAAAAAACCCCCAACAAAATAGCGATAATTCGATGTTTGGCAAGAAAAAATTTTTCGAGGGTACTGTGTCATTCTCAAATAAATGATACAGTACAATACCCTCGAAACAACTTACAAAAAGCAATTCCCCTCAATGCAATAAAAGTCCTTATCTATTTTGTTATGTTTGTGGAGTTTGAACCGGTAAAAAAACCGCAGAACGTTTTTAGATAGGTTAAAACGAAATTATTAAGCATGCTTTTGCATTCAAATTACAAAGTTGTATTCAGCCTGGATCCCACTTTGTTTGTGGTCGATGAAATATTTGCAATTCCCATGATCTGGACTTCAGAAAATTTTATCCTCATGCGCCCAAATAAGTTTCACTTCAAAATTCTGAATTCAATTCTACGTGCACACTACTTCATATATAAAGCACAACATAGTATGCACAAGGCCATCAATCTTTTACGAACTCCAAATAGCAGTCAGCGTTTGCCTAGAAAGCTCGGAAATAGCTGTTCGGAGTCGAGACTCATCAAATATTTTGTTCGTCTTAACTTGAATATGTAAGACAACAGTTTTATTTAATAATTTGCTTTAGCAAACTGCTTTGCTCAGTAATAACCTAACTTTTATTAAAAGTTTTACAACACTTGGAAATTTTTAATACAGTTAAGCTTCGATGAATTGTTTAACGAATTAAGTCTGTCGCCTTTATGCTCGGGTTAAATTAGTTACAAAGAACATTCACTTAGAAACATGTTTATATGAAAAATCCATACATACAGACTGATTTCTTTGATTTCTGTGTTGTTTATTACACATGTTTAGAAACAACTGCATCAATTTTAGCGTTACTTTCAGAGGAAGCTTTTTGATGGCCCCGGTGATTTTAGTTCTTCATGTTGAATTATTGGAATCGCTCCACGTAGTTCGAGATCCTGCATGAGCTCGGTAAACTGTGGTTCAGCCAGACCAGGAACTAGTTAACTTGATATTGTTTCTAGAGTTTTGAGTATAATTAGTTTATATTCTTGTTGAAGTGAAACTTTCAGGCGCATGAGGGTAAAATTTTTACGGATGAAACGCGTCATTACCGTCACGGCGATGTGCAGCGTTTTTATGCTAATTCGTTTGAAACTATTTTCATAAAATATAAAATAAAAATATTCTCTTTTGTAAATTTTAAATTCAAAAACAAAATTTAATTAATAATTTGTAATATTGGAAAAAAAAACATTTCATTGTCATTGAGATTTCAATAAATTATTTGTATTAATTTTTGACACTTTAAATATTTTGATGACAATTCCTAATATATCTTCCTTTTTCCTTCCCTCCTAAACAAGACTTAAAAATTCTGATGTGTACTTTGTATTTTTTAAAGAATTTCAACTATCCTCGAAACATTTTCTGAAACGTTTCTGTCTTTTAAGTAAATAATTTTATTAGAAATTACACGGACATTTCAAAAACAACAGATTTATCACAATTTCATGTGAGTCTTTGTAATGACCCTTTATTCAAAGACCTTCCGCGCGGCCTATTGCTAAATTATATAATAATTTAACAAAAATAATTATGTGTATTATATTATAATACAATGTAAACAAAATAGGACATACGTACGTTTAAAAGTTTTATTTCTTATAAAAAGAAAAGAAACTTTACAGATTGTAGAAAGAAGTTGGCTGCACACTTACCGAAGTTTAAAATGCAGATCACCAAGTTTTCCATCGGTGACGGTCTCGGGTTCAATGGGCTTAGGCTTTTCAGTAGCATTGGCGTCAGCGAGCTCCTTGCTGAGTGGTGCAGGCTCCGGAGCAGTTGGTGTATGTGGGCTATTACCACCAGAAGGCTGAAAGAAAGAGTTCGTTAATAGATGTATTTTATACTAACCTGCCAAGGAGTTTATAGTATACCCGTTCAAAAAGATTTGAAAAAAAAAAGGAAACAACATAATCATTTAAGTGCGTGGTATTTTACCGAACTGGCCTTATTAGAGCTTCAGTGAGTGACTACAACTAAAATTCTAAGTAAATTTAGTGATACATTTACGTAGAATTTTTGGTTTAAAATTTTTTTATTGGTATGTGCTTGAGCCCACGCCACAGAAGTGGAGACTTCAAGGCTAGATTAATTTGAAACATATTTTTTTATATTTACAAAGTATGTTAGTTACATACTCGTATGTAATTATCATTGTGATTCCATTGTGATAAAGTAACTTGGATTATATCTCTTTCGTTCCATTACAGTATTAGCAACGACTCGATCATACGTTAATTATCCGAGCGTGATGATTCAGTCTCATTCTATATTTCGAAAAATCTTTACTTCAAAATCACAATAAACAGGGTAATGAGTCAAAGTTCCAACCTGGAGGCATGATTGCATACGAAAATTGGTACACGCGTAACTGAAGTAAAACGTCAATGCGAAATAAACTATGGTAGAATTGAAGATAGCGGGTATTTTTATAATTCTTTGATATAAATTAGGGGTCGGTTATCCACAGATAAAAATATATTTTGCATTTTTTACCATATTTATATATTCTCATTTGTGCGCCTGCGGGCCGATGATTGCCTACCTCTGATCTAAATAATCACTTACAGGATTGTTGGGAAGCTGCGGTTGTGGTGGGCTAGACACTGGTTGCGGAGCAGTGGCTGTGGGTGATGGAGACTTGCGCAGATAGTGAGTCGCGGATCCAGGGGATCGAACTGCGGTGGCACGGCGTGGTGGCTGGAATACTAGAGCCTTGTCTGGACCACGTTTTCCACCTATATGAACGAAGTTTTAATGAAAAATCTATATATCGCTGCTTTGAAACAATTGTGGTCATAATTCAAAAAGGCTTATTTTACAGGAGTGCCGTTTGAAAATTGAGCTGTTTAAATCAATCAATGTTATAATGGTATTTTTTGGTGTCGCCGAACTATTCTGACCGAGTTGAATATGAGTTTCGAACACAAGAAAATATAGACTATTCTCAATTCCACAGTGTCATTAACAAAAATTATGAATAGTTACGAGGTGTGTTCAAAAAGTATCGCGAATTTTGAATTTTCGCGAGTTACGTATATTCGAATTTCGAATTTTTTGTGGCGTTATGTTGGTACTCATGTCTCTCACTTATGCCGACAAGCTCGGCCATTTTGAATGTTCATTTAATTGTTGACAGCTGCTTTGCTTGCACGTGTTTTGGATCGTCTTCGATTTTTACCTATTCAAAAAAATGGATCAAAGAACCTGTATCAAATTTTGTGTGAAAAACGAAATTAAGTGCGCGGATGCATTCCGAATGTTGACTGTGGCATACGGAGAAGCTACCTTGGACCGAAGCAACGTTTATCGGTGGTACAAAATGTTCTCAGAAGGCCGAGAAGATGTGAACGACGAAGAGCGTGCCGGACGCCCGAGCACTTCAACAACAGACGAAAAAATTAATGAAGTGGAGAAAATGGTATTGGCCAATCGTCGAATCACCGTTAGAGAAGTTGCTGAGGACCTAAACATATCGATTGGCTCGTGCCATTCGATTTTTATCAATGATTTGGGCATGAGACGGGTCGCCGCGAAATTCGTACCAAAATTGCTCAATTGTGACCAAAAACAGCATCGCATGAACATTGCTAATGAGATGTTAAACTCTGTCCGCGACGACCCAAATTTGCTCCAGAGGGTCATAACTGGTGACGAATCGTGGGTTTATGGTTATGACGTGGAAACCAAAGCTCAATCATCTCAATGGAAGCTGCCGCACGAACCAAGACCGAAAAAAGCGCGCCAAGTTCGATCGAATGTGAAAGTTTTGCTGACAGTTTTCTTTGATTGCAGGGGCGTGGTGCATCATGAGTTCTTGCCACAGGGAAGAACGGTCAATAAGGAATATTACCTGCAAGTTATGCGCAATTTGCGCGAAGCAATCCGCCAGAAACGCCCGGATTTGTGGAAGAACAAAAATTGGCTTTTGCACCACGATAACGCCCCTGCTCACACATCGTTGCTTGTGCGCGACTTTTTGGCCAAAAACAACACACTAATGATGCCGCAGCCACCGTATTCCCCAGATCTGGCCCCCTGTGACTTTTTCTTGTTCCCTAAACTGAAGAGGCCCATGAAAGGACGACGTTACTCTTCTCTTGACGAGATAAAGACGGCATCGAAGGAGGAGCTGAACAAGATAAAAAAAAAAATGATTTTTTGAAGTGCTTCGAAGATTGGAAAAACCGTTGGCACAAGTGTATAATATCTCATGGGGATTACTTTGAAGGGGACAAAATAGATATTCATGAATAAATAAATAATTTTTGAAAAAACACAAAATTCGCGATACTTTTTGAACACACAGCGTAGATATTCATTCAAAGTAGCGATATGGAATGGTGATAATGTATTGGTAGAGCCTCAGATTAAATGCGGTACAAGATCGTATTTTATATAAATTCTAGAAAAAGCCTTATTAACTTTGTTGACTTTTTAAGTCGAGCCGAAGAAAACTATAAAAGAATTTTATTGGGGACAAAACATTTTTCATGTAAATATTTATAATGACGAAATGAATCATCTCAAATGTAAATGCGGTTTTAAATAGACCTTTCGATTTAGGCATAAGCAAAATATTTTTTTCAAACGTGTTAGCAAGAAAGATGCACATAAACAGATTTGAATAAAAAAAGATTGAAAATTTTAGAAAATTATGTATTAATTTGTTCGTTTCATGAGTGGTTGTAAAAATATTTGAAGGCCAAATAATACCTACTAAGAGAAAATCTGGCAGCCTTTCAAACCTCGCATTCATATATATGCAACCGACAAATAGTAGGTCAAAGTTGTACTAAATATGGTGAATAGAATGCTTACCAAGTTTATGAGCTAGTGCTGAACGTCGCCGTGCAACCCAGCAAGCAAACGCTGCCACTATAAGGGCAACTACTGCTGCTGCCCCTACAACCAGTATCCAGAAGGTTGTGCTGTGCCATTCTCCAGCTAAAACAACGAAAAATAATTTCTTTAGTAAGTGCAGAAGTCTATATTTGTGTACATATATTAGCTGACCGGCCTAACTCCGTCCACGCACACTTAAAATACGGGGTTGTCAGTTTTTTGCTTATGTAAATTAGTTGAAAGCAGAACTCATACCTAAAGATATTTCGATTTAAAAAAATCTACATATCCTATGTCGGACCAAATCCAGAATGAAAAAAGAACTGAGTTTCGGAGTTTATTGCGGACAAAATATAGATAAGCGAAAAACGAAAACTCACTCATTCATCACTCAAATCTGTTAAACTATTCACACGATTGTACTAAAATTCGACATATATCATCCTTTTCGGGATATAGACTCATTTAGAAGAGATTTCTTAATGGAAGCATAAAACAAAAGCTTTTTTTTATTTTATATAAATATATTTCACATAACCTAGTTCATGTTTTTGCTTGATAAATAATTTAGATTTCACTACGCGCACATAATTACGCTGATATTTTGATTATAAATATACTTAAGGCATAAATATCTAGTTATTCGTTTAAAAATACAGTATTGCATAATCGGAAAATATCGAATTCATCTCGGTATTTTACAACGACTCTTGAATTCTTGACCTTAAACTCAGCCAAGAGTGGCCAAGTGACTCGTCTATAAGTGCTACAATTTTTTTTATTGAGTTTATCATTATATTTGTTAATAGAAATTGAAAATAAGATCATTTTCTTCATGCTCCTTAAAAGTTATACTCAATAAGGCCATAAGTGTCAAAAGAATTATCTATTCTATAACCAAAGGATTTTGTATCTACTAGTTAATTGTAAATCTTATACTTATTTACCTACTTGGAACAAAATCTACATAATATTTATTTCTAATCTAAATTTCCCTTGAGGATGAGGACGGTTTGAATAATCATCTTTTTACTTCACTAATGGTTATGTATTTTCTTCCTTACTCCTCAAATTGGAATTCACAATTTCCAAAAAGGACGCTTTGCAAGTTGTTACCTTATCACAAGAGGTTATATGAATAAAATTCAATAAAAAACGAATAAAGCAAACACAGAAGAAATACTAAGAAATAATAGAAAGAAGAATACACGATTAAATGAGTAGTTTGAATGTTAGTTCAGTTGAATATACTTACTTTGTTGGAATGTATTTAAACAAATAAAATTTACACGCACAACTACTATTTTGAAATAGCCTGCAATCAAATTCGGAGAAAATAATAACCTAAATATTCATTGCAACAAAAAGTACTTCAAAAAGTATAAAGTAATTAAATTATTTCCAATTGTGTTGTTGGAAAGAAGAATGAAAACATACCAGACACGTTTTTATAAATAAGTTGTTCTTCATTGTTTCTGTTCTTTCGACTGACCCACTTAGAAGTTTCTTGATTATGTTAAACTTTATATACTGCTATAGCAGGAATTCCTTCTTCGTATTTCATTCTCTAATATAAAATAATGTTATATAACTTTTCCAACGTAACATAATTGTTACATGAACCGAAAATAAAACTGCATGTAATACTTTGTTATCGCTGATCATACATTGAAGAGTTTTCGTTATATTAACTGTCTGTACCTAATTTAGATCCAGAAGAATTTTGTCGTACATGTTTCAACCCTCTTTCAATTCCCATTAATAATTCACACTGTATATGTCATGTTCAAATTTTCAATCGTTAATTGAATGCCCCTTTTTTACCAGTCAAGTTAAATACATTTTACCTAAGTTATAGTGGATAGTCCTGGTTATTAGAGAGAGAATACACTTTATTGTACATAACAAACAATACATAAAATAGATACTATAACTTAAACATAGGGTACAAAAAAGGCGGCATTATCGCTAAACAGCAATTTCTGCCAGGCAACCTTAGGATTAGGGAATTTTTTTTACGAAAAAGGATAGGTGATGTCTTAAAGGTTGTTATTTATAAAGTTTTTTTTAACTTTTAATTGAATAATTAAATTTGTTGCTCGAGAATTTGAATATCGCCATGTACTGAGAGATCACGTAAGAGTAAAAGGTTTCTTTCGATATAATGACAAATAAATTGACTTTTTATATTACTTATTTATGGCCATATCACATTAAAAGCAATTATTGTAAGGAAACAATATGAATGCAATACATGTAACAATATAAAATCAAATTAAAACAATGTCATAGTTGTAGCAATAATGTTCCTCGAAAGGATGTTTTTGATAGATCTAGGTTAATAGTTACAGCCGGTCATGCTTTTGTAATATAATTCCATTAACGTACAAAACACTTTCAGTAGATCAAATTATTATCTAGGCGAATTGATTAACTTTCATGCTTAGAATTTCCTGACTAAATTTCGTAAAAAAATGTTTAAAACCTAATTGAGATTCTTTATGTGCCTCTTGATGGAAAAATTTATCACTGTGATTACCGGTATTTTATAGCAGTGGATTTTTTTTAGATAGATAGGCATGCGCTTGGCTGCTTTCACACCTGATGTTAAGTGTAGATGCAGCTTAAGGTGGACCGCGCTTGCCTAAATGGTGCCTATTCCCTCTTGCTTTGAAAGTACCTGGATCGTAGTCTGGGAAGACGGAAGCCGGTAAGGCGTTCCACTCCTTAGCGGTGCGGATCAGAAACGATTGGCTAAATCGTTTGGTGCGGACTTGCGGGATGTCCACCATGTACGGATGCCAATCGTTTCTGTGTCTTGATGTTTTATAGTAAAAGGGCGACGGAGGAACAAGTTCATATAGCTCCTGTGCACACTCTCCTAAATATATTCCATAGAATACCGACAGACAGGCAACGTTACGTCGATGCTGCAGACTAATTATTCTAAAACGGATTTAACGCTTGACTGTGATCCCACCTGATGGTAAGTGATTATACAATATAAGATGGAAGTGCGCGAATCTGTTAAGAGGAAATTTATCTCCTATGGTTTCTACATAGCCTCTTACCGGAACACAAATACCTTTGCTTGGCGTTACTCGTCCTATCGGGGTTTGAACCCGGAATCTCTGCTAGCAAAGCGAGTACTCGCACCACAACGTCAGCAAGGCCGTCAAAGGTTTCTCTCTATACAAGTATAATGTTAATGACACCTTTGATGATGAGAAGAAAAAATTTACCCCTGATTCAGAAAAGTTTTATTGATACTATTTACACTCCATTGTGTTAGTACAGCTAAATGAAACAATAGTTTCATAAAAAATACATTACTTTACTAAAAAAAAGACAACAATGAAAAACAAAAACAAAATCAAAATATTTTTTTTAATCATATCATCAAAGGTGTCATTAGATTCTATCGTCTGTCTTCGTGTTCGGAAGCGGCCTCCTTAATACCTTGTATAATGAATTGAAGAAGTTGTGTCAATTGATTTTGTAGATATACTTACGATACTTGTGATAGTACAATTATATCCAATTTCTTGGACAGGGTGTTATGCTATCATCATTTAATATGACTAGGGGAACAAATTCCTGAAGCAATTATTGATACCAACATGTAATACGCAGGTTTAACCAGTTACTTGCGTTTATTTGTTGTTAAAGTAACGTTTCTGCATCAGTGTACTTTACCATAATGTACTTTAAGTACCGGAATGCCAATTTCCTTTTTCAGCGGTACTTAAAATTAAAAAGCGCAATTTCCTAAATTTGTTTTGTACGGTATCGGACCTGGGACTGCTGCAAGCGAGTAATTGGATCAGAAAACCAGCGAGGCCGTTAAAATGTCTATATGCATTGAAGGAATAACTTACTGCGATGTCGCTTATAAAGCATTAGAATTGGTAGCCTAGCTAAATAGTATTTAGGAGTTTTACACAAACAAAATTAAAAGTAAATATATAACGGCGCACAAATTGTTAATCGGTTTACAATCGAATCGGACTTGACATTTTAAGGTTGACAGCTGACATAACACCGAGCGCTGGGGTGGCGACCATTACTGGTTTAGATTCCATAGGGTGCGCACGCGCCCACGTGTTCTGGTGGAATGTTTTAAATCTGGTTATAATTTGTTAATTATCTAAAATTATACTTGTTGATTTAAAAGTAAGTAACAGCCCATTGACGTCCCACTGCTGGGCACAGGCCTCCTCACTTATATGAGAGAGGGTTTTTAGAGCATAGACCCACCACGCTGCTCCACTGCGGCTTGGCAGGCATAGTACACAAGTGCACTCTCATTTCCTTCACTCTCATACTCCGATGTGACGGTAATCCGACACAACCGGAGAGAGATCGGGTGCAGGACCGACGGCTTAACGTGCTCTCCGAGGCACGGGGGTGGATCACGACGTCAACTTCCCAACTTCGGGCAAATATTGAGAAAATCTTAATAGAAATCTCAATATCCATTTTTGGATTGCCCTGACCTGGGACTCGAACCCAGGACCTCATGTCTGTAGTCGAACATGCTAAGTGTTGATTTATTATAGTGATATTAATAAATAAGGAACTAATTGTATCGTGGAATATTTTATTGAAATACCCGACGCTGATCTCCTCGCCCGACTATCCACATTATGGCAGACAAAATCCAAGACTGTAACGCCTCATCCATGCAGGATGCGCCTTTATATAAATAAAACAATCA
The DNA here is from genome assembly GCA_015832385.1 of Elymnias hypermnestra. NCBI lineage: Eukaryota > Metazoa > Arthropoda > Insecta > Lepidoptera > Nymphalidae > Elymnias > Elymnias hypermnestra. The sequence goes on from JACTOM010000824.1 coordinate 1,449,227, forward strand.
TATTTAGACATATCTATACTAAATGTTTAATTAAACAAGACTTTAGGTACATATTGTAATCTTTAGTGAAACTTACGCAATTGTTGACATTGAGTCAAAGTTGTTCTATTCAAAAGTTTAACTTATCTTATTTGGTAATCTTTATTAAAGTAAAGGTAGGTTATGTATACGAGCCATAACTTACCAAAAGATAAGATCTAAGGCAATCCTCTACAAGGGTGACTGGAAAATATCCTTGAAAACGAAGGCAAAAAAAATTCAATTACTATGATAACGGGTTAAACAGCGAACTTTTTGTTGCTTAATTAACGAATTACATCGGCAACAACAAAAACACTAATTAATTTTTCAATTTCTTCAATGGCTAGAATAGATATTGTACTTGAAATGAAATGTATTTTTTTGCTTAAATATGGAGACATAAGTTCATCTTAAATATAATTAATGATTCCAACATATGGAACCATTCATAGCACGCAAATACTTCGTAATTGAAATAAGTCATCAATAATCATTTTATTTTATCAGAATATACAATAGATAAAAAATTAATTCATCTAACTCATAAGACTGTCATTTTAAAACTAGTACAAAAGAGAAAAGATTACAGTTAATATCTTAATTTTTACATTTTGTCGTTTACAAATTCATTGATAATATATGTAATAACATTTTTCTTAAAGCAGGGAAAGCTAAATCATAGTGATAATGTTGTAAATCATTGTAATCGCATATATATATATATATATGTATGTCGGAGTGCAATAGTCTGTGGAACGCTGGCGGCATCTGTCTACCGGCGTGGGGCAGAGTCGATAGTGACAATCCGCGCACGCGTCTCTCCAGTTCTCGGGTGACAGCCCGCCAGAGCGGTCGACTATTGAAACTGTAGCGTTCCTAGCTATTATTGTTAAAGTTTTTGGGAACATTAAGTGATTGGACATTATAATCTGAGTTAATTAATAAAGTGTTTGATTGCACCAACTTTACCCTCCAACGCTCACAGTATGGAAATTGAATTATGGATGTCATTAATGACGATGTCGGCGGAGAACCCTATGCTTTATGCTTCTTCTCTTCTTTCTCTCTGCCATACAATATACATTTTTACCATATAAGGCCAGACGTTGTCGTGGTATTACAATTCTGTTCCCATGCTTGGTTTGGTTATCTGGTTGATATTTAAGTTTAAAATATTGAGGACTTTTTGCTACACGTACTGAAAAAAATATGTTCTAATGTCATTTAAGACTTGAAATAGGAAACATTTAAAAATATTAATTTCCCATGTGCAGGGCACTGGTTTCCTCGCTTATAGGAGAGAGGGATTTTAGAGAACCGACTCATTCCAGCAACAATCTCCCAGAATAGTTCGTGACATTTGCAGGTTTCCTCGTGATGTTTTCTTTCAGAGAAAAGCATACAGATGATGTTTAATCAACTTAGTGATGTCCGCGAATGATTCGACACCATGACTATAAAAAGAAACCACATGTCTATACTCATTCTAGGCTCTAGACCATCTAGGCTCATTCAACGGATTAACCTTCATGCTAATAAGTAAGTTGCAGCCCATTAACGTCCCACTGCTGGGCACAGGCCTCCTTACTCCGAGGAGCGAGGGTTTTTAGAGCATAAACCCACCACGCTGCTCCACTGCGGATTGGCAGGCATAGTACACAAGTGCACTCTCTATTCCTTTACTCTCATAGTCCGATGTGACGAGAATCCGACACGACCGGAGAGAGATCAGGCGCAGGACCGACGGCTTAACGTGCTCTGCGAGGCACGGAGGTGGATCACACCGCATACTTCCCAACTTTGAGAAAATCTTAAGAGAAAACTCAATATCGATTTTTGAATCGGCCCGACCCGGGACTCGAACCCAGGACCTCATGCCCGTAGTCGAACATGCTAACCACTAGACCATGCTAATAAAATATCCATGGAACTGCGTTCACCTAATAATAAATTTCAATAAAGTAGAAACAAAAATTTAGGCTTAAAAATATTCTTAAGTTTAAACTGCGATATAATCATATCAATGTTATTTTGGTAACATCAAAAGGTCCTCATCTTTCAAAGCTTATATAACTAGATGAAATACTTATACAAAGGCCCAATTTATAGCCTTTTCGGATCAAATAGGTTAATACAGAATATATATACTAGATTGAAACTAAGGCTCGGGCTTGAGGATAGCGATGTATCGAAATAGAAACGAGAAAAGATAGTATAAGAGACAGTATTATTAGTGTATCTCAGAAATTAACGCGGTTATACAATACATCGAATGAAGTGACAAGGATCTTTCAGTGTGTTAGTTTTCTACTTAAAACGTGCGAAGTAATTAAAACATCGTACTCTATGCACAGGTCATTTTTATTGAAGTGAAATTTATGGTACGGTAGTGGAAAGTAAAGTGTATTTGTAAGTATCTGTTGTGTCTTAGTCTTTACTTAAAAAAATTAAGACAAAATACTTATATATAAGACGAATTAAAAAAAATATAATATTACAGAATTAAATACACTATAAGCACAAAAAACACTTACTCCACGTGTGCACACACACTTTTTAAATTGTTAAACAGAAATTATGTTTTTAAACAATTCAATTTACTAAAATGAAGTCTTTTCAGTTGTAAAACAACTTAATTTCAAACAAGCTTCATCTTTGTCGTTGAAAATTTTACTGTTAAAGGTGACTACGTTAATCTGAAATTGTATGAAATAATAGTTAAATGTATATGAAATAAATTTATATCTTTTACTTTATATGAAACGTTATAAACGGGCATAGATTTTAACGGATCAGCTTAGCTAAAAAATTTTCAAGAGAAAAATATTTTTTAAAGTAATCCTTTTCAAAGTCGGCTTTGTGTAGTAATAACAACGCTGTCTTGATGGATGGCTCTTGGATTAAAAATGGCGCCCTGAAACAGATCCGCCTCTGAAATGTCACGTTTTCAGCTAATATTAAATTCATAACATAAATATTGGGACTGAAAATAGATATAGGCCAGAATAGAATTTAGAAGACATATTAGTTTATTTCAGTTAAATATATAAAGGTTGTCACGAAATTTAGAAACAATTTTTAGGTCAAATAAAAATGTAATTATTTACAAAATTATTTAAACGTCAAGGAGTGGCTAATATTCATTAATAAATTGACAAAATGGCACGCAAATTAGTCTATTGACCAATTGGTCAATAGACTAATTTCACTCTTGACAAGAAAAATGTTTATATTTTCATGATGTCTGCAGCAGAATCCAGATCGATATCTTTATAAAAGTGGGTAATAGCATGAGTTTAGACTTAACCTATTATTGATTTCAATATCACCACAGTAATAAAATACTACAGGTATATTAGTACGACCTTTGGCCGTGACTGTGGAACCACAATAAAAGTAAACATTGTTATATAATAGGATTAAAGGTTACATAGCCAGTATATTGCTAATCTTATTAAGGTTCTTAACTGTCTAGTATCACAGGCAAGTTCGTATGAAAGTGAAATATTATGCAATGTACACCAGCAAACTGCCTCATTGGTCTAGTGGTCAACTTGTTCAGCTAGTAAAATGAGATCCTGGGTTTTTTATTAAGAAATCTTCAGCATTTGCCCGAAGTTGATTTGAAGGAAATTGACCATGTGCTCCATCCCCATGCCTCGGTTAAACCTTGGGTCCTTCGCCTGGTCTCTCTCGGTGTCGGATTGCCGTTGATCAGACAATGAGAGTGATGGAATAGTGAGTGTACTTGTGTTAGTGCATACACATGTGTATACCTGTCAAGCCACAGTGGAGCAGCGTGGCAGGTCTTTGCCGTAAAAACCCTCTCTTTTATGAGTAAACAAGCCGGTGCCCAGCACTGGGATGTTAATGGGCCTTATACATACCTATACCTTTTATACCAGCTTAATAAATTCATTTTTAGGTCCAGTTGCGAACAAAATTTTATGTTGGTGTGCTTTAAGAAAAATAATTTTATCTATTATACCTTAAGCTACATTAGCTTAAGGTTCCCAGCAAGTTTATAAAGTTATCTCACTGAAGGAGGGCGCGGAAAAGAAAAATAGAGGCCAGGAAGCCCTAAGGAAGGAAACGCGTTTCTATCCATTTATATTGTTGTGGAAAGTGATATCTGCGGTTCTAGAGATTATTGTCCCTATCGAACCTTTGGTGGCCCAATTCAAAATGGAAGGTCCCGCTGGGTTTTAACAGGTATTCTGTTTTCTGCTAGTCCTACACTCCTGGTTATTAGATCCTAAGGTATAACTTTCCGCTGGGGTGTGTAGAATTCATTTCCAGCGAAAAAAACAAAAAAGATTTCTATAGTTATATATTTTCGATGAATTCGCTTTGTTCGTAGGGGTAAAGAGTTCGATTCTCATTTTCTAAATTGTCTGTGTCTAAAGCCGAGGTTAAAAACAATTCAAGTAGCAAAAACGCTTCGCGAAGCACCGTTGACTTTCATTACGATGATGTGTAGAAATCATTAAAGTTTAATGTTAAAATGTTTCTACCAGTCCATCATCACTTACAATGTGGTGAGATCACAGTCAAGCTCTGACCAGCAAGAAAAATAAGTATTTTATACAATAAACTTTCTTAAAAGTACAATAAAGCCTAATTGTAAATGATTACTACTAATTACGTAGGGGTGCGGGATTTCTAGTCAAATAAAACATTTCATTACTTAACTTGATAAACTTTTTGGTAACTATGGCTTAGAAAAGTTACACAAATAGTAACAGATTCAAATAAAATTTTGCATACATAAGTGAAAAATTCAAATTGTTTAATGCTTACAGTCGTGGCACCAAATTCAATCACATACCTTAATCTTGATACCCATAAAAGGCCCCTTCGCAAATTAATCTCGATATCTTCTTCCATTCTATAAGAAACTTCTTACAACAAGATTGATGAGAGATTTGACATGGGTCGGTAACTACGGGACTTTTAGGTATTAGACGTATAGACTCCTTTGTATGCTGTCATTTCTTAAATGAATACTTTACTTAAAGGTGAACCGAAGGCAACGAAAATATATAATAAATCTAGCAATACAAATAGATGAACAAAAGACATTCTATGTTAATACAAGACTTTTTTGATTGTTAACTAGTTGGTATTTGACTGAGTCTTACTTGATGATACTGTCTAAAACCTGCAAAGATGTTTAACTCTTAATATGCAACTACAAATAAAAACAGGTAAGTAGCCACCACGGAAGACTCCCACCAGACAAAATAGACAAAATAGAAAATGTTATTTCCTAATTTGCCACGCCAGAAATGTGTTTTAATTCAATTAATACATATTGCAGGAATCCGAGTTTGTGGTACTTGCAATTGGGAGATTCTTTTTAATCTTAAGTGTTAATATAATAGAAATCTAGTAGTATAAATTTAAAACTGCATGCGTTCAAATTACACATGTCATGAAGTGAAACTTCTTTGGAAAACTGATTTTTAAGTCTTGTTTGTATTTACACAAATCTAAAAAGTGTCGAAAATGAATTCAAATCATTTATTGAAATCTCAAATGACAAATTGTAAATAAAATGCCACGTGTTTTTTGTCAATATTAGAAGTTATTAATTAAATTAAGTAATTGAATTATAAATTAAGAAAAGAGAATTTATAATTTCTTTTTTATATTTTATGAAAAATAGTATATTAAATTATTAAATGGCGAGTGACAAATTAAAATACCACATGTTATTTGTAAATATTAAAATTATCTAACCTTCAAACGAATTAGCACAAAAAATGCTCATCTTCGTGACGCTTTACGCATTACGTGTTTCATTCGTAAAAAAATTACCCTCATCCGCTCAAAGAAGTATCCCTTCAAAAATTGCTATTATTCCGTTAGTATCGGTATTTATGGTACAAAAACGTTATAGTTTAACAGCAAGTAATTCGCGAGTAGAACGAATTTTTACGATCGGTAATAAAGTCTTAAATTTACTCTACATTACGGGGGTTGACAGGTGAGGGCCTCTGAGACTCATAAAATATATTGCATATAAGAAAAGACATGAGCCTTTTTACTTCTTTAATAGTTCTTATTTCTTTTGTGGAATAAACGTTTGTTAATTTTAAGTCATAAACGTACAGAAACATCGGTTTATTGTAAAACTTTAGATTAAATTTGTTATCAACAATAATTTAGGAAAACTTGGAAAAGTTGCATAATATTTTAATCATTCTATTACGAAAGCTTGAAAGACTTGAGCAAAATTTAATTATTTTTTAATTTATAAAAGTAAGTAGCATTCCATTACATCCCACTGCTGGGCACTGTCTTCACTCTCATATGAGAGGGTTTTTACAGCATAGACCTACCACGCTGCTCCACTGCGGATTGGCAGGCTAATTTATAAAAAGCAATATGAAAAATTAGAGTACAAGAGATAGTTAGAAAGAAAACTGCGATATGCAAATACATGCACATTATTGGTTTCCCATAATAAATATAACGTACGAGTTAATGTAGAAATATTATACATTTGTGTGAGTGATGAGTGTATATAATATGAAATGTTCAAATTTCGTTCAAATCTACTACGATTGCCACTTTTCTGAATGATAGCGGCTGTAATGATTAACAGCTTTAAATAGTTCGATAAACAACGTGTTTTATTTATATAACCAAACTCAGACATAATTGTGAGAAATGTATCAATAAAATCAGTTTATTGAAACGATAAAAATGTTTGGATTTGATAGCACACAGAACTAAAATATTGCACATTGTAACTTACAAAACTATATTTAAAAAAGTAACCGATGAGTTTCTTGCCGGTCTCTTCTCAGCGGAACCAACTTTCTAAACTAGTAGCTGTTTTACCAACTGACAGATTACTGAAGATTGAAAACTGCTTTTTGAGCATACTTGAATAAAGAATATTTTGATTTTTGATTTTTAATCCCTTTTTGCAAAGTTCTCTTATACTATTATAGTAAGTTCTGTTATATTATTATAGTTAGTTCTAATATACTATATAGTTGGTTCTATTACACTACTATAATTAGTTGATGTGTAAACACATCAACCCCATAACTTTCAGGTTCGCTTATTCTCGTTAGAAATCGCAACAACAGTATATTTCATTCAATTTATTACATTTCTTAAAAAGAATTTAAATTGTATTGTAATTCTATTTAAAATCAAAATAATTTTACGTATAAAATAAGCTTTAAATAATGTTAATGAATTTTCAATTAGGTCTAAAATTGCGTTATTCGATCTATACATATATCTAATGTTTTATATAATGGTCTTAGATGCTGCAATATTTCAATGACTAGCTCTAAAACTTATATACAATATGTACAGTTATTAATGTATAAAGCAACAAATACGTTATCACACGATAGTCCATTAACAGGAGTGGCTGCAAATCCCTCTCGTGTAAATCTTTTAATCCTCTTATTGCAAAGTAATGTGGTTCACACCTATTATGTAAATGTAGATATGTTTTTAATAAGAATTCCATTTCTTTATGTAGCTTATTTATTAATATGTCAAATAGCATATACTTAATCGGAAGATACAAAATTACACACCAGAGATGTTTTAATACAAGTAAAATAAAAAAAAATAAGTTAATTCCTACTTTATAAACCCATTTAATAGAGAAAACCCTTTTAATATTATACAGGAGTTTTCAATTCATGGCGCTATATATATTTCGCAAATACTAATGATAAATTAAATTTAAGTAACAATTTTAGTTTATTTCCTTTCACAACAATAATACCTACATATATTTCTTCAAATTAATATAGTGAAAACTGTCTACAAACAACATTTGTTTTTTATCATCCGAAAAAACCGCCGACCACACAGCAATCTACCTTCCTTTTTCTCGCAGAGTACTTGTATTTTGAAAATAATGAATTTAAAACTGAGAAGATAAAAATATTTTTAGTTTCAATTAAAAATTTGACCTAAATATATTGTTTTTACCCCAAAATAAAGCAATTTTCTATGACTTCAAGAATACGCAAATTAATATATATATTTAAGCGGCTAAGAAACTTGATCAACTTCGATTGCCTCAAAACAGTCTATTTTGCACTGGCACAATCTATAATGACATATTGCATAACTTGCTGGGGTGGCACTACTAAAACTTCTCTACTAAAGTTAGAAAGAGCTCAAAGAGCTGTCCTTAAGGTCATGTGCAAAAAATCTATATTTTTCCCCACTACTGCAATATTTTCAATTTGTAAAGTTTTAACAATACGTAAATTCTTTATACTAAAAGTAATTCTCAAGAAGCATTCAAGTTTATGTTATGATCCGACTTTAAAATTTAAAAAACGTCGCGCGTTTGTAACGTTATAAAGTCAAGAACAGAAATTGCAAATCGTCACTACAGAAACCTAAGTTCTCCTTTATACAATAAGATTAACAAAGTGTTAGGCATTTACTCTCTATCCACACATGCCTGTAAAGTTAAATGTATGACTTGGCTCCAAACGCTAACTTATGATGAGACTGAAAAACTTCTTGTAATTTGTAAATAAATAAATACTACTTATACATAACATTCTAATTTTTCGCACACACACACACACACACATGTACACACACTCACACAGACATCCAGATTCACTCATACATTCATGCGCACTCGCGATTACACATGCATGTACACGCATATAAACTTCATAGTGTTAAGCATTAATAAATCTTACAGTAACATTGTATAGATAAATAGTTTGCGAGATTTGCCGTTGACGTCTGCAACGCAGTTTTTAACTTTTGCAGTGTCATCGTTTCCTACATTTTAAGATACAATGTAACTTGGTCAATAAATAAATTTCATTTCAAATAAATTTCATTTCATTTCAATTGCCTACAAAGCTAAGCTCCATATAAAACGAAAAAATATTACGTCTTTTATAAACATTAAGAGTGAAACAAATACCTAATCATTCCCCATCTCAAAAAATCTTCGACCACAGAGTAATCCACCTTTCCTTTTTCCCACAGATTACTTGTATTTTGAAAACTATGATATTACAAGTATAAAAATATCCAGTGAAGATTCGTTTTAATTATCAAATGAAAATTTAATTAACGCATATTTTTTTTACTCCAAAATACAGTAATTAAAGCAAATGCATAATCGTTCCTCATCTAAAAAAAAAACCCGACCACAGAGTAATCCACCTTTCCTTTTTCCCACAGAGTACCCATATTTTAAAAATTATGATATTACAAGATTAAAAACATCCAAAGAAGATTAGTTTTATTTATCAAATGAAAATTCGATCAACACATATTGATTTATACCCCAAAACAAAGCGATTGATTTGCCTATAAAGCTGAGAGCTACATAAAACTAGAAAATGTTACGTAATCTATAAATACTAAGAGTGGAGAAATACCTAAATTAAATACGCAATTCAATTATGCAAACACAAACCAAACCGAATGTATTTTATTGGTTTCAATAAAGTCTCTTGTTTCGGCGTACCTATAAATACCAATTAGATGGCTTAATGATCTCATTTATTTGACAATTATTACCTTCTATTGCTCTAAAACAAAAAAAGTGTAGCAGCCTTTTTATTTCCTGCTAATAGATTACAATCTGTTTACATACACCTCGTAGAGGGCACCTACGTATAGAGTCGAGTATAAAATCTTAATTTTGTAAGCGTTTCAAAGATTAATTAACTAACCTAGGCTCACAAAATAGGTGACGTAACCATCGAAATTACAAAAACGTAAAAATGTCTCAAATGCGAGTTGACTCTTTATACGTAGGGTCTATCTATATGTTCAAATCTTCAAGCAGCTTTATTTAGCTTACAATCCCAGTATATACATATCTCGTTCAAATATTCTCATTCGTTAATGAAAAGCTTTTTGATTCATCCACTTATGAGAAAATATATTTATAAACTTTTGAGAGACTTGATTTTTTAAATGATAAAGTTATTTTAGGAAAAATGGGAAGGCGCTTTGTATTGAAAACTCCCGTAAAAATTCAAAGGATTCCTTCTATGTAATGATTTTAAGAAGTTCGTCCTCGATAATGGGGAAATTGACTTTAACGACTTAGATTTTTACAATGTTGTTGTAGAATAAAACGGTCTATGATAACTAATAAAATAATAATAATAAATAAAAATAAAATAAAATAAAATTGATTTATTTCAGGTTAATAAACAAATAGTACGAGGTGTGTTCAAAAAGTATCACGAATTATGAATTTTCGCGGGTTACGTATATTCGAATTTCGAATTTTTTGTGGCGTTATGTTGGTACTCATGTCTCTCACTTATGCCGACAAGCTCGGCCATTTTGAATGTTCATTTAATTGTTGACAGCTGCTTTGCTTGCACGTGTTTTGGATCGTCTTCGATTTTTACCTATTCAAAAAAATGGATCAAAGAACCTGTATCAAATTTTGTGTGAAAAACGAAATTAAGTGCGCGGATGCATTCCGAATGTTGACTGTGGCATACGGAGAAGCTACCTTGGACCGAAGCAACGTTTATCGGTGGTACAAAATGTTCTCAGAAGGCCGAGAAGATGTGAACGACGAAGAGCGTGCCGGACGCCCGAGCACTTCAACAACAGACGAAAAAATTAATGAAGTGGAGAAAATGGTATTGGCCAATCGTCGAATCACCGTTAGAGAAGTTGCTGAGGACCTAAACATATCGATTGGCTCGTGCCATTCGATTTTTATCAATGATTTGGGCATGAGACGGGTCGCCGCGAAATTCGTACCAAAATTGCTCAATTGTGACCAAAAACAGCATCGCATGAACATTGCTAATGAGATGTTAAACTCTGTCCGCGACGACCCAAATTTGCTCCAGAGGGTCATAACTGGTGACGAATCGTGGGTTTATGGTTATGACGTGGAAACCAAAGCTCAATCATCTCAATGGAAGCTGCCGCACGAACCAAGACCGAAAAAAGCGCGCCAAGTTCGATCGAATGTGAAAGTTTTGCTGACAGTTTTCTTTGATTGCAGGGGCGTGGTGCATCATGAGTTCTTGCCACAGGGAAGAACGGTCAATAAGGAATATTACCTGCAAGTTATGCGCAATTTGCGCGAAGCAATCCGCCAGAAACGCCCGGATTTGTGGAAGAACAAAAATTGGCTTTTGCACCACGATAACGCCCCTGCTCACACATCGTTGCTTGTGCGCGACTTTTTGGCCAAAAACAACACACTAATGATGCCGCAGCCACCGTATTCCCCAGATCTGGCCCCCTGTGACTTTTTCTTGTTCCCTAAACTGAAGAGGCCCATGAAAGGACGACGTTACTCTTCTCTTGACGAGATAAAGACGGCATCGAAGGAGGAGCTGAACAAGATAAAAAAAAATGATTTTTTGAAGTGCTTCGAAGATTGGAAAAACCGTTGGCACAAGTGTATAATATCTCATGGGGATTACTTTGAAGGGGACAAAATAGATATTCATGAATAAATAAATAATTTTTGAAAAAACACAAAATTCGCGATACTTTTTGAACACACAGCGTATTGTTGAAAAAAGTACGTGTCAATAAATTACAAATATAAATACGCCTGTTAAGCTTGTTATTAGAACACAAAGATTTTTTACCATTAAGAATTTTTATGGACTTCCATTACCATTTTATGATTTCTTTTTCAGAAGCATTGTTTAAAAATGGTAACGAAATTTAGTTTATTTTATAACAATACTATAACCTGCCTATACTATAACTTCCTCATTGGTCTAGTGGTTAGCATGTTCGACTACAGACATGAGGTCCTGGGTTCGAGTCCCAGGTCGGGCCAATTCGAAATCGATATTGAGTTTTCTATTAAGCTTTTCTCAATATTTGCCCGAAGTTGGGAAGTTGGCGGTGTGATCCACCCCCGTGCCTCGGAGAGCACGTTAAGCCGTCGGTTCTGCGCCTGATCTCTCTCCGGTCGTGTCGGATATCCGTCACACCGGACTATGAGAGTGAAGAAATAGAGAGTGCACTTGTGTACTATGCCTGCCAATCCGCAGTGGAGCAGCGTGGTGATATGAGGGAAGAGGCCTGTGCCCAGCCGTGGGATGTTAATGGGCTGCTACTTACTTACTTTTTTACTATAAGATATAGCATATTCGTCCAAATTTGTACAATGAGAGATCGAATTCAACGCATCTCTTAATATATCCGTATTTTTGCTGACAGGAAAGTGCTGGGTTAATCTTAACTAAGATGCACTAATAAGGCGTAATCCACCACTTAATTGTTTCTACCCATCATCATATAGGTACCATGTTTTTTTCTCGACGGCATATCTTGCTGGTCGTGACAATTGCCTAAATTTGTCCTATCGGGAATCGAATGCTCGCCAACCAGGCCCATCAAAATTAGTAATAAAATAATATACTCGTAGTACCTAGGACTTGGGATTGAAAGTGAAAGATTATAATGAATCTATTCACACCAATTATTAGTCTGACCTTTACAGATGTGTATACCTTGGCTACGAGATTTTATTGCTCATAGTATAATGTAATAAACACTTTTAGGCTACATTTTTACTAACAAATATCATATCACACAGAATAATTCAAGAGAAAGTTTGAAAAATAAAATATATATCAAGTTACAATATTCATAAAAAAGAATAAAAGGAAATCGCAGGTTTCAATATCGCCTACATATATAAAGAGCATACATGTATAGACAATCCATTTTTATTTAAATTCTTTGTATTCTTTGATATATGTTATGGTTTATACATTTCGCTGAAAATAATTTGTTTTGTAAGCATAGTTTCTAACATGTTTAAGAAACATTGTACAGTAATATTACCAGTAATTATTAATGCTAATTATAATAAATCACGAAGAGAGCTATCTAAATAGATCCTATGTTAAAGAACGTAATATGTTAAAGAAAATGTTCTTTGTTTAAGTTAGATAACATTAAGGCCATTATATTTTCAAATAGCAAAATGTAGCCTTTGTTATCCATTATAAAACAAGCTACTCGTGAAAGTTTCATCAGAAATCCAATCTATAACTCGAAAGCTTTCTAAAGTTTTAGACAGGTTTTTAAGTCTAGGTAAATGACAATGTAATATCAGACTATATGTTAAAAATATTACCAGAACATACTGTACCGATTTCCTAAAGAATCTATCACAACAACGAAAGGTCTCAATAAAGCTGATATTACCTTTTTTTGTCTTAAATAGTACTTATAATATTAGATTTGAGTTCTAGGACTTCTAACATAAAAATTTCAACTTTTACTGTGCATTATCTAATATTAATTAAAATATGAAATCAGTTAATAAAAAAAATGGAATGAAATCTAAAATACTATTAAGTGTTAATATACAACTGATTCAAAATCACATCGAATTACGCATCATTATTTATACACATTCATTCTTCTACATTCTTTAAAAATGAATTCCGCATACATCGCACATTAAAAACTGTTATTCTTTTGTTTAGGCCATAACATTTATTTTTAGTCAATCATAATGTATATGAAACACATGAATTTATATGAAAAATACCTACCGGAGTCGATTGGCGTAACGTCTGGACCGTCACGAGGTGCCAGTATCTTCATGGTGATGGCCCCTGGTAGAACGCTACTTGACACCGACACCTTGAAGCTTTATTTTCAACAAAAACCAACGAAACCGTGCTTCTAAATAGTAACACGCAAAAATTTGTTTCACCCAACAGGCTGTTGTCTCTACTGCACTATCGATTAAATTTGGAGGGTAGACGCGCAGGCGTTTAAGAGGGCTTCTCACACATGCGCTGTTCAAAACGTTAAAACGGAAAGACGTCATTTGACAGTTGACACTAATATAACGCACTTCCTTTAAATGAGGTAATATTATTCGAAATGCTTGAATGGGGCTCTGGTTCTAATGATTCCCATTCATTAAGTTCCTCATATATTTGTTGACGGGGCAAACATCTCTCATCACAATATCTCTGGAACCATAAAGCGTAGAGACTTGAAATTTGATAGAAATATTCCTTTTGCCGAGTAGATGTCAGTTAAGAATGGATTTTACGAAATTCCACCCGCAGGGGGGGTTGCGGGGGTGTTAACTATTGACTCATCCCTATATCTTTGGAACCATAAGGCGTAGAAACTTGAAATTTAGTAGAAATATTCCTTTTGCCAAGTAGAGGTTACCTAAAAACGGATTTTACGAAAGTCCACCCCAAAGGGGGTTGCGGGGCTGTTAACTATTGACTCATCACATAAGGCGTAGAGACTTGAAATTTAGTACAAATATTCCTTTTGCCGAGTAGAGGTCAGCCAAGAACGGATTTTACGAAATAGATTAAAATTTGATACAGCGATAACCTAGAGCCTGAAAAAGGACTATAAGCTCTTTGAACATTGAAGTATTTATACGTATGTTTTTATTTGTAAAGCAATTTGCCGAAATTAATGAATATACTACCCATTCAAACCAATGAAAAAAACATTCAACGCAGCCGAAGTCGCGGGTTCAGCTGGTATTGAATAAATTAAAAAATCTAAATAAACTTTATTTAAGTAGGCTCAAAAAGCACTATTGAATAGTCAATAATCTGTCCGTTGGTAACAAATCTATCTCTATCTACCTCTTCGGAAAGTTCGATTCCACTCGGAAGAACCCGGCAAGAAACTCGACAGTTATTCCTTTAAACATAGGTTTTGTAGGTTACATTGTGTAATATTTGGTCCAACGTGCAACTGGATAACATACTTTGAAGGATAACTGGATAATTTACTATATTGAATACTTTAATCAATATAGCTTTAAGAATATGATATGCTGATGGAATCCTATTTTATGATTATTCTTATGCAATCGACTTCCGGGTCTTGCATTATTATTATAATCGAATCCGTGTAATCTCCATTACTATTTTATTTCGTTATTTAAAACTAAAATTATGCCATTCAGTTTTTGATTCCATATGGTCTATTTGTCTTTCCATAATATAATTGTAGCTTTGATGACAATTATATATATATATATATATATATATATATATATATATATATATATATATATATATGTACATAGTAAAAAGGTACGATTACGAATTATTATCATACCGACTGAACTGATTTGGACGGGCCTTTCGGGGGCAAATAGGTAATGTTAAAAGGAACACCAGGCTACAATTTTGAGAAGAGGATATTCCGGTCATTTAAGGTATTTCATATTAAACCACAGAAAACGTTAACGGAGTTTTGTAGTATCATATTCGGATAATATTGGTCGTCTATAATATATATTTTAACGTACTTTCATGAAAATGTAATAGTGTAAGTGTTCTGTTCGCTAGCAAATGTTCCGAGTTCTAAACCTAGCACAATTTGTTTAGAAAAATTCTAATTTGTCTAAATCTGGGTTTGAGGGGCATAATTGATGGAACGCTAAGTGAAAGCCATGAAGAGGTACGTGACTATATAAATTTTCATCAGATTAGCGTCATCATCATAGGCTGTGTTTGTACAAGGTCTCAGTTGTAATCACGTTCACTATACTGTACTGTACACAATACAAAAGATAAATTCGTTTTTAAATATAGTTATAGCTGAAGAAATATTCAAATATTCAATATAACTTCAATATGTTTTTTCTATGAGAAATTCTTTGTGCATGTACATTTTTGTTAAGGAGCAATAAAACACGAAACTAACAGTAGTTGTTATAAATTATTTTATTGAAAATCGTAAATAAATTTACATATAATATTAATAAATATTACATCACGAGAACATAATTGTATATTGTGTAGCGTCGATGGAAGCGCTATCTTTATTGAATGAATGTTTTGATGTGAATGTGGAGATGTATCTAGTAGCCAGCCAATTCAGCGAAAGTGGAGTCCATCTCGTCGGCCAAACTCTTGTACCGGTCCTTGTTGATACCCAACTCATCTGTCCAACACAAAATCAATTAGATAACCTTGAACATGACGCACATGCATTTAGGTCTCAGATTAATTACGTGAGGTGATTTTTAGCAATTTTTTTTTTCTGGTAGATGAGAGATCATGAAATTTACCACGACCCTCTCTCTAGCTAAATTCTCACGCGAGATATTTAAATAATGAGTTTTAGTGTAAATTAAAGTAGCATTATTTGCTTCTTTGATTTGGATGTTATTTAAACAACATTTTCTTTCGATATTGTAAAGACGTGTACAAGACTCTTATAACATAACTGAAATATTCAATCTAATTCAGTTCATGGGGGTGTTGTGCCTTAGAATTTATTTGTAAATTATAAATGATATGAGATTTGCCAAGACCCCCTCTTCTTCCATGATAAGATTGGGTGAGATTCTTCTCGAGAAAAAGGGGGTCGCTTTCCTTTTAACATCTCACGTAATTAACAGATGCCCCTTACTACTGCGAGTTCAAAATGAAGCAAGACTAGTTTCACTATAGTTTAACTAATCTTATTGAGCATGGGGACGAATTAACGAATAAGTGCATGAAGAATTTTACCAACTGAAACATTCTAGACATATTATTAAAAAAATATTTTATTGAATTCGTCACAAAAACCATTATTGAGAAAGTTAATGTAATTCTAAAATCGCCTTCTCCTTTAAGTGTCGAATTCAAAAGACCTAACGTAGACACAGATTATAAAACAAAGTTATAAATAGTAATGACTTAAAATTAAATAGGTTAAATTTACGATTGTTTTTACAGATTCAATTATAGCTCAAGCACGGTATAGCTTTAATTATTCTATTAAAAATAGAAGATTTATGATTTTAAAGAGTACAAAATACCTTGGAAGCATTGATCCACGGCGGTAGCAGCAAAGCGTAAGACATATTATTCACAACACAAAAAGCAGGGCTCGACACTACGATTTCTAAAGGATTGTTTCTAATATGTTTTAGTTATTTATGTATGCCGCACTAAATTTTCATTATGACAATCCTCTAAATATCGATGATAGATTATGGTTAATAATTCAGAAATAGAAATTAAATGGCTTCTAGACATAAAAACTAATGAAATGGATAGGTTATGAAAGGTTATTATACAATTTGGGTTAATACAGGTACAATTTTAAAATAGTTTGGAAATGTATTTAAGATTTCATGGATTTTGGTTTTGGGACGGTTTTGACTTAAACTAAGTATACGGGATAGATTAGTATCCTGTAAGTTCGGCGAATGTGCCGTCCAAGTCATCGCATATCGCCTTGTATTTCTCCTTCTCGTTGAACAATTGGTCTGAAAGTTTGTTATTACATCAATTGTGTATGATTATTTTACGCACCTGAAACTTTGATAGAAAACGTGAAAGAAATTATTAGAATGTTTTGTTTAAAAAGCATAGCCACTTTACGGGAAGTGGTATTCCCTTTTTTATGTTGTTAGAGTTACCATGAAATACATTAAGAAGTTTATTAGAGTAAAAAGTCTTAGTAATGTAATAGTTTAGAGTTTTTTGCGACTATTCTCAAAAATTTTGAAGAATTTTAATTCGAGAGTAGCCTTTTAAGCTTTTACCAAGAATAAATTGAATTTTAACGTAAAGTGTTAGTAGGTTACCTTCGAGCCTGTCAACTTCCTTTTGCAGTTTTTTGACTGTTTTCTCAGCGAATTCAGCGCGAGCTTCTGCCTCCTTCAATTTGGAAGTGAGGGTCTTCAGCTGCTTTTTGAATTCTTCAACACGCTGGTTGGCTTTTTCTTCAGATACTTCCAACGATTTAAGAGAGTTACCTACAACCTACAATCAGATAGATTTCAAATTAGCCTGAGATCAACAACTTGTTTAAATAGAAACAGTATGACTAAAGTTAAAAATATTAAAATAATTTAACTGGAACCATGACTTGAGTAGATGAAATTACTATTGAATATGAAAACAATACAGTTCATAAAAATAGATAACTAAATATTCTTAACTCACTTTCAATTCTTCCTCAAGTTCAGAGATTTTGGCATCACCAGACTTGACACGGTCTTCAGCAACTTCAAGTTCGTCTTCAACGAAGGCCAGCTTACGTGAAACCTGTGTATACACGGACGTTAAAATAGGTACTAAATGCACAAATTTTACTTATCATACATCTATGTGCATAAGTCAATTATATATATAATATTTATAGATATGAGGCGCCGATAATTCCCTAACAAACACTAATTAGTGATATGACTTTAATAAAATTCAAACCTTCTTCGATTATCTTACTACTTCGCCTAACTACTAACAATATTTTCCTCGGATATTATGAACAGAATCTGATATCTATGTCCTCCAAGGAACTATTTCATATTAATGAGTTCCTATTTCGCCTTTCATCGGGCATAGACTACAACATCACTTTCCATCCGATGTGGTTATAGGCAAGCATTCATTTACTACAATCAATTTAACAAAACGATAATATATATTGTATATACAGAAATATAATCAACAACCCGACTGATTGAAATTACGCAAAGTGATTCCTTTTGTGATGTTTGTCACTAAGGACAGATATCCCCATATTCTCACAGAATTGGGTACTACTCGATATCTGGGCACCTCTAATATAGAATACAAGCCGTCATTATTCTCATAGCAGCCTATAATTCAACCCGTTCGAGCCGTGTGAGGTCCGTGAGGCACTGCGGTATGGCCCGTAGCCATACAAACGAGACTAACACTAAATAAGATAAACAAAGGAAAATTAGTTTTATCTAAAAAGATAAAATGTGACCCGCGCCAATATTTTCATAATATTTGTGGTCCTTCTGTAAGAAAAGGTTACCGACCCCCGATTTAACCTAAAAGTGAAAACTGAAAATCCACGATGTATTATTAAAATTAAGGTTAAGCAAATTCTTTTTTTCACCAAAAAAAAATAATTTTCTATGATATTTTCGTAAATAACACATAAGAAAACACTCTAACCTCATCAGATTTGCCGTCAGCGTCTTCAGCAAGGAGACGAGCTTCCTTCAACTGGTTGGTGAGTTGGTCCATACGCTCTTCATCTTGTTGTGCCCTGTTCTCCAATACTTTGCACATACTGTAAGCAAATATAGTTTATATTATAAAAGTAGCAAAAATATCAGGTTACTGAATTATTACACAAATTATACTGTTTATAAGTACGTCAAGATTTGAAATGAAATTTTATCCTATACCAATATTGGTGTACGATAAAATTCAGTATCAGTATCGTCGTATCAACGTAAGTCATTTATATAAACTGATTTATGCACTGTTCATCTTCAAACATTGATGAAACTTCGTGAGAAATATCCACGGGGATTGGAAATAACTATGCAAAACTACTACTATACGTCTACTCTATAATATGACTAATGTTTATGTCTATCTTAAAATACCGAATTCATAGACAAATATCCCGTTGGTGCATCCAAAGGTACCGTTTTAAAGTACCTACTATCTTTTGTATCCTTAAAATAGTCACGTATATATCAATGTTCAAAGACACGATGTATAACATATGTAACTCATACAACATTAAAATTTACGTAATTTTCGTTAGCAAATGCTTTTGTCCCATAGATTTAGATTATAAGGTGTAGTGACAAATTTTTGGCTAATAAAGTAATTAAAAAATTACCGGTTGTTCTCGTCAGCGGCTTGTTGAGCCTCGAGCAGTTTCTGTTGAGCTGTGCCAGACCTCTCCTCAGACTTTTCAAGGTCCTCCTCAATCTGCTGCACCTTCCTGTTGAGTGAGGCCACCTCCGCCTCGGTAGCGGCCAGCTGTTTCTCCTTCTCTTCTAAGTCTTTGTTGGCCTGCTCAAGCTTGTTCTTGTTTAGGACAAGGTCTTCTTCAACTTGGGCGAGTTTCTTCTGGAGTTCACGGACTTCCTCGTTGACCTTGAATATAAACAATTCTTGAATACTTTTGCTATGAACTTGAGAGTGTACACAAAGTAGTATTATAATATTCCTAGATATTCTCGGTGATGGTTCCTGATCTAATAGTAATATTGGGAAACCCGTTATTTATTGGATTAAATGGTCTATCTAAACCTACCTTGACTCCACTTGAATACACCAAAGAAATTTCAGCAAAGTCGTTCCAACCGTAAGAGGAGCTTATTCAGCACTTGCACACGGTTCAAATTTTACTGCTATTTTTAAATTATGAAAAGAACTTTTATTGTATATATTAATAAACTTGTATAATTATAAATTTGTATAATACAAAATATAGTCTTTTATTTGCGTTCACTGTGATTTCTCTAGTGAAAGTGAAGGTATTAGATGATACAGTCTAAGATGATAACGCGCAAACCTAAAAGGTAAAACATCGTAACGGAAAGCATTTTTTTGTTTGGGGTATTTCTGTGCGGGTAGATTGTTAACTAGCCACAGCCAACACCTTATCATAATTAAGACCAACACAAGTTAAATTCGATTCTACCAACGAAGCGAGCCTTTACACCGTACACCAGCAGAAACATGAAGATAGCTTCATATTAACTGCCAATTAAAAGAAATAAAATTACTACATAGAGAAAATTCATGCTCATTACTACCTGCGAAGAATTATAAACTTACCTTTTCGGCACGGAGGTTGGCATCTCTAGCCTGCTGTTCGCAGGTATCTGCCTTGTCCATGGCATTGTCCTTCTCCAGCTTCATCGCCTGCATCTTCTTCTTGATCGCGTCCATGGTGGCGGCTTTTTGTTTTTAAGGTCCGGTCGAAAAAATACGCCAGCTACTGGCCTGAAATTATACACGTTAAAATTTACTAAATTTGATGAAAAGATTACATAATTTTATAAATTCTAATAAAAAATCTAAATAACAACTCCGAGTAATAAAAGTTTTAGGGTTACACTCTCGCACCTCTGCAAGTGATTAACGTTTCGCCTAATCTCACTAAAATTGAATCGGGGTCTCGTCCAAATAAGAGCAATAAAAAGGCCTCCAATTATTTTCGGACATAAGTATGTCTGCTAGAGATAACAATGTTGATAGTTTGCTATTAATTTATCAAAATAACTATGAGAAACGCAGGTAGCCTTTATATTTTAAAATGTACTTCAGCCGTCAAGCCCGGCAAAGTATAACTTTAGTTAACAAATTTTGCCATTATTATCATATTTTCCATTGACCACTGAGGTTTGTTAAAATTATTGTGAATTATTAATTCGTACTATTTTTGTGTATCTATTCGCATTCAGAAATTTACATTAAAGTTGAATTAAATACGATTAAAATAATTAATAATTATTTAAAATAATTTATTGTTAATAAAGTAAAAGCTTGCTATTTCGTTATAGTGTAATCAGTGTTTTAATGAAAATATTTCAGTTTCAATAACATCTAATGAAATTACTTGGACAATAGAATTATATCTTTCAGTAGTTTAGGAAAAAGCAATGTAGTCAATATTTCGCTTTTTTTAAAGTAACAAATGGAAACAGTTATAGAAAATCAAGCAACGTTGGCCATTTGAAAAACATTGTGATTGCCTTTTATCTTTGGCATGGTATTTTTAATAGGATATTGTGATAGCTTCGCTAGCGTATTATCCTTTTCGCAAATCGTCTGAATCGCCCTGGATACAATACCCGGCAGGGTAAATTTATAAAATATTCGGTGGATCTTTCTTATTAAAACCAATAACGAATTGCTGTGATATTCGAGCGATTTAATTCTAGATCAGTTGCTCCCATTTGGCTGCATGCCAGCTAATGCGGTATATAGTTAACTACTGCTTTAAAATGAGGAATTTTAAACCTATAAACCCATTTTTTTAATTATGCTTGTTCTAATTTATATTTAAATTCAACTGAAATATTCGAAAAGTTCAAGTTGAAACCTAATATTAAGAGTCCAAGATATTCAATAAAATATTATCAAGCCCTTGACATCTTGATTACTTATTCCTAACTAAATACTAATGGACAGTTATTGAAACAAGTACTAGGTGATAAAATATTTAAATCTGATAATGCCATAGCAGTCTTCAGTAGTTCAGCTTCAGTTATAGACATTGCCCTTAATAATGATTGTATTTTATGGGCAATTTTGTATTAAATAGCATATCGACTCAATAACAAATTATACTCAATAGCAAATCAACAGGAATTTTAATTATCGCTTTCAAAAATTTTGAAAATTCAGAACTAGTGACTTTTTTAACTGTCTATGATAATTAGAAAGTCTTGCTTGTACATTTATCATCATAAATCATTATCATCTTATGGTTTTATTACTCTCTCTCTCTTTTAACCATATTCTACTCTACAGTAAGAGAGGCGCTGGACCGAAACACTTGGAAGCAAATCATCCGCTCCATACACAACCCTGATGTTGACCACGATCCTCAAACATGATGGACGGACCCAAGAGAGAGAGAGATTGATTTACTTTGGAAGTTACAGACAATATCATAAAGTTACAAGAACTTGGTATACTTTACCGATATTAATTAATTTATATTTATGGGCTAAGACAGAAAACTTCTAATAAAGAGTAGACGTCACTAATTGAACATGTATTCCCACTATTAATTATACTGAGTGGAAGGTCCAACCTTTTTCTCTATCGGAATGTCGATCAGTGTTAACAATTTCGTGTATGACAACATCAACTGGATATATATAGATAAATCCGGATGCTGGCGTAAAGTTTATTAAAAAACCATTGAGCAGTTTACGTCTGGAGATTGCGAAAATAACGGGCGGGTGCAGCATATATTTTTGGCTTGCTGTCAAGTCGATATTGTTAACAGAAATAAATATTCTCGCGGGAACAGCTGTTGAATGTCTCAATTTGTTCTTAAAAAGTATTGAAAAAAGATTACTGCAACATAATTTTTTTGTAAAGTATAAAAAAAACTTCACATACTTTACGTTTTATTGGCAAAACAGGATGGTTCTGCCAATAAAAGTTTTTAGTAGATTTCTAAGTACAGACAACGTTTTATGGGCCCTGTATATACATATCTGCGGGCTTACATTGGAATGCAAAATTTAAATCAATCCTCAACAAAATAATAAATTCAGTACAATATATATTCCTGATGTTTTACATATTCCTTTTTCATATAAACTAATTCATTAATGAGATTTCAGTTCGTATATGTTTAAAAGATTTTAAGCCGTTTAAACTATGCTATTCAAAAGTCCGTTTAACTTTAATATAGTTCATAAGTCATTTGTTTTTGTAACAGACCTTGAATTTCTGTGTCAAATAGATCAGATTACATTATATAAACCTGATTTTTAATTAATAAGACCCGGTATGAAATAAAAAAAACGAAATAAATAATTTAATACTATTAAATGTATTTGTTTAAGTAATTATTATTCAAAACTCCTTCCATTTAAGGTGGTTCATGAAATAGAATAGTTGATTATTTTTTACTTTTAATTTTCTGCGTAGGTTATCAATAAAGAGCATATCTTTTATAATTTCATCTAAAATTGACTGATGCAAATGATTTAAAAAGTTATAAAATTCTGAATTAGCTGTTGCTATTCATTACTACTTATCAAATTAAGTCATATAATTATTGAAAGTATGTGCAGTCTTTGTGCTTGATGAAACATATTTTTTAAGTATAGTAAAAGAAAGAAATATATTTACTAGAATTTATTGAATAAATTCAGTCACCATAAATCTCAAATAATAACCAATTCATCATTTCAGCCTGCATCCTTACTTCGTTTAAAGTATGGAAAAAGTTTTAAGATACCTTATATGTCCCTGACGTAAAAAAAAATAACAGCAGTTTTGTATTTTCAAATTTTAACCAAATATAATAAAAGTTATTTTAAATTTATTGATCGTATACAAAATCAATTAAAATAGATATATCGTTTGTGTATGTGTGTAAAAAGCTTCAATATTTGTAATTAGATTTCACGTATTCTAAATGACTTAATTGTATCGTATCATGTATTAAAGCACGGTAACTATTACATTACTATTTACAAATAAAAACTGTTTTTTATTCATTTGGATGTTAAATTCCATGTAAGTACCGACAACGTTGTATTAGCAGTATTATGTGACGTGTGCGTGGGCGGTCAGTGTGCGTATAATGTAACATTTCATCAGGTTCATATCTAAATGTGGCCGGGGAAATAAGACACCTGTATACACTTTAAAGGCGCCCTAATTCAACCATAATCGGGCCACGTCTACGTCTAAATAAAAAGTGTGACGAGTTTCCACATATCGCTAAATAAATACCGACGTTCGGAATGGCCGCAAATAGGCCGGGAGCTACACGCTATTTTCAGCGAGGACGCGCGCTGAAACCCGAGTCACTGCGAGAGGCAACGAGAGCGACGCACCACCACTGCATAACACATATCTCGTGGTTAACTTTAAAGCTTAACACATCAGCTTGGATACGCCACTACACTGCACTTTCACCGTCACTTGCTGTAGGCAGTTGAGGGTCTGGTCAGATCCGTGGGTATCCAGGCTGGCAGCACTCACCTAGCGGGCTGTTCACACGGCGGAGCGACACGCACTAAGCGCGCGCCCGCCCTGCGCTCGCGCCGCCCGCCCGCACTATTTTCGGTGCCAAAAATCCAGGATTCCGATCCGCCATCGCAATCGCAACGCGCTCGCTCTCTCACATCGGTAGCTGCGTCTTCCACGCACAATTGAGGCTGCGAGGGCAACAACGGCCTATTCATCGAAGCATTAAGATAACCAAGGAAATATTTTTAAAAATTTCGTGAAAGTAAAATTAATAAAACAGTTTTTCTACAACCATCTCATGGCAGATTAACAGCTTGCTGTTAGATCAGTACGCAACTATTAAAAATAAGTCTTTTAAGCGAGTCGAACTACAATTACAGTGTAATATCAGTATGAGGTATTTAGTGGCAGGTTAGCGCTTGTCTAAGATAGAAGCCCGATAATCTAGTATGAGGCATTTTACACAGCAACGCAGCGGAACACAAATCTCTTGCTTTCCGGTACGCCATTTCCAATCGCGTGGTAAATAGATACGGCCAAATATTGCCCTCAGTCCAGACTCAGAAAAATTTTAAAATTTAATTTCCTCAATTTGCACTTGATGACAAATCCGAAGACCAATGGGACTGGCGTGCGTGGGAGCGTGGGCAGCAGAAATATTTAATCCCTTTAAAATGTATTAGCAGTTCCATTACTCCAACAAAAATCTATAGGCGACAAGATTTACCTTTCATCAGGTGTACCAAAATCTCGTTTAGCAGTTTAGTTTTATTAAAATAAGACTGAGTATGTAAACTATTTTCGGTGTGGTTGGTAATGTTAGACAATGTTACCACGTTTGTTATAATCATCAATTATTTAAAATCGTATAGATTATGAACGACCAGTGTCTTTTAAAAACGTCAGTAAATAATTAGTCGGCAAGCATTTGGCACAGAGATACGTTTACTCATCCTCAGAGGTTCTGTGTTCGATCTCCAGCTGCACAAATTTGGTTAACGATATTTTCTAAATTTATTCAGGGCTAGTGTTGTGAGAGGTAATGGTCCCCACTAATGACCACGCTGTGCGAAGCCATGACGCAAAACAGTTTTGTATTTTGGTTCGATCATGTAGTCTTCAAATAATAATATACAAGTATAATGTGTTTACATCTTAGACTTTATCACTTTACTATCAAACGATAAAATATCTAAATCAATACCGTAATCCAAATACGGTGACAGTGTCGAATTATGAGTTTAAATATAATATTGAGGAATAATGGTTAACGATCGGTGGTATTTATAATTTAGGTCACCAGGTAATTGCTATACCATTTGTCGGTAGCCAAAACCTCGTTAGTAGTAGCAGGGTGTATCTACCACATGAAATTAATAGATAAATGCAGACTGGGACGAATCTTCTTACACCTCCAGAAGACTTATGTATACGTATAAATAAATATGAAGTATCTCTTTGGATGGAAAAATAAAGAGCTTTTTACTACATATAAATATTTACACGGCACATATAGTAAAAGAAAACAACCTAATCTAAAATCTATCTATATGTACCGAAACGGCAGGACTGATTTTGAACTTATATACAAAGGCTACCTTTATCTCGTAATACCTTTACTTAAGTTATAGGGTATAGGAATTACTATTCTGACTGTATTGTATATGGGCGTAGCAAAGTTCACTTATTAATTATATATTAAAATTAATTCATCTCGCGATTACAATTGTAAAAAGTACTAGAACAATTTCATAGATTGTGCTGAACAACTTTTACTATGCGGTACAGCTTTATAGTATGAATTGATTGACAATATCAACAATAACGCGAGCGAAGTCGTGGGTAAAGTTAATATAAAGAATGAGAATCGAAGCTACAGAAAAACAATTTCCCGTCAATTTATAAATTGCCTTAGTGTATGTGTACGGAACCTGAGATAATAAAACAAATATTTCGTAGAAATGTATATTCATCAGAATGAAAGTAATTTAAGCTTTTAACACACTTCATATAGATAAAAAAAGCACTATTTAAGGTAAATACAGCAGTCATAACGTTTAGTACAAAGAATCATATGTCGAAGTTAAACGTTTATAAAATATATTACAGCCATTATGCAATACTTACTAAACTATCTTGACAAACTTGATATGAAAATTAACCAACTGCAGCATAAAAGTAATTTAAACCAAATGTTCAACTTGCATATCTTGTGAATTAAATTGAAAAATAACGGAAGTTTACATAGTTATACGTTCGTGATGGTGAGAACTTATATCATATGAACAATACGATAACATATTAACATGAATCTTTATATGAAATCTTTCCGTACGCCGGTTTAGGAATAAAAAAAATACTTAAAAATATATTGTTGACCGGTACATAACACGATTATATGTGTTTCTAGATGATTAATCGATATATCGGCACAATTGTATGGGCCGTGGTCGCGACGAGACTTAAACGGGCAATAGGTAATATATTTTAAAAAATACTACCAATTTGTTTTTTCCTACTTTAATATTTTGAACACATCATAATAGCATTGATATTTTAAATATGATTAAATGGAGAACAAAAGATTATTTGATACAGTTGCTTATTTTTCAGAGCCTACATATATGTGAAAAATCTACCGTTTAAAAAACTTACGATAAAAAATTGCAAACTGTAACATAATTTGGAATGTTTTAGAACTCTTAAGTTACACTTAAAGATAAAACAATTGTTTTTGATTTAAACATTTCAATAAATTAAGAACAGGAAGAACTATCCAACGACATTTAGAAAAGTGTAGTGGAATTGTAGTCATTACAGAATAATCCATCAAACTTAATGGCAGTGCTAACAAGAATAATATAGAATTTAATTAATGTTATCAAAACCTATATTTTTATTTTATGCAACTTTGTCGATCACATATGAATCACTTTAAGAATACATTGCTTAGCAGTTTTTTATAGGCGTAATTTTAAATAGGCGTAAATTTACAGATAATTTTTGTTAAAAATTTTTACGGTTTAATTTAAATTGGGTCTAGTTATTATTCGTGCACCATTAAGTTGACAACAAAGTGGAGCATACTTCCAGTTTTGCTGTCAATTAACTAGTGATGTTTAAACACACACTTATTCGTCTCCGTTCTCTAATTTACCTCTTTTATCTCATTTTATGGGATTAATATTTCATTTGTTATATTACCTTGTTCTCGTCTAATATCTTACTATTTATTCCAATAACTTAACAAAACGATCTCTGATATACAACAGTACAACTGTTTACAATTTATTTTTAACTCATTTTACTGTACTAGGCTGCGATGTTTCTTAGCAAGTAACTACTTAATGGGCATTGGTTTTACATTTAATTTCATTTTATTCTAGATATTAATACGCATTTATCTATAGATCGTATATTTTTTTTTATTACCCTTGTATGAGCGAAACATGTAACTTTTTATTCCGAAACACTAGAAAATAGAGCAATAATTACGCAAATATATCAGGTATCTCTAAAGAAATTTAATATTTACGTATTTGAGGGACGCGGAGGTTATGTCTATCGGTAGTGTGACTCATGGGAATTCAGACGCTATGGAGCTGCATCCCTGCAAAATTCAGTTGGTGCAAGAATTGAAGCCTTAAGATGCCAGTAAGAGCTTAACTTCGTAAATCGGATGATTGGGCGATTTTCAACGTTTATCAACATTTTTTCTTACGCAGCTCATTTTCATCTGAATGGTCACGTAAATAATCAGAACATCCGCTACTGGGGTGGAACGAATCCGAAACGCAAACATCAGAAACCCCTACATTCACCAAAAGTGCGCGAGGAATAATCGGCCCTTACTTTTTTGAAGACGTAAGGAGGTGTGCAGTTACAGTGAATTCAGAACGTTATATGGTTATTGTTAGACAACATCCTGGTATCTGAATAGCAAAACTGTTCTGGCTGTAACCAAAGAGCATGGTTTTAACAGGACGGAGCATCTTCACACGTCCAATGTCTCTGCCACGTGTTCGTATAATTTTCTCAGGCAAATTGATCTCCCGGAGAGGTGACATAAATTGGCCACGCAGTCCAGATTTAACTCCTATGGACTTTTTCCTTAAAAGCCTGGAGGTTATCTTAATCCAAAGTTTACGTCTTAATAAACCGACTTCACTTGCGCATTTGAAAGAAAATCTCCGTCAGAAAATAGCAGCTATCCATGAGTCCACCTGCCGAGCCCTCATAAATTTTACTGTTCGATTAAATGAGTGCCGAGAACGCGAGAGCCTACATATAGACGATATAATTTTTAAGTAAGAAATCTCCAAGTGTATTTTAATTCTTCTTTTTTAATCGGTCCACTATATATAAACATTTCTTTTGAGACACCCGTTATCACATATCTACCATATACCCTTAGGTTCGTCAAGCATTTTGTAAAAAAAAACTTTTCTTAAAACTTAATTTACTTCCATTGAATAAAATACTAGTGTTTTTAAGCGTGTCTGTATTTTGATTCTGGGATTTTGTTTACAAAATGCCGTCAAGTCGATAGTTTAAATAACCTTGTACATGTTAGCGTGCTTTAATCAAATATAACTTTCAAGACACGCATGCTTTTTTTCTCAATATATTTTAGCACAAGAATTTGTCACAAAAACCTAAAAGGCCAAATGTACAGAAAGGAATTCGTTAACAGTGTCATCGAGTGCATTGCGCAAAATAAAAGAGCAAGTATATCCGCCATTATAAAATTTCGTTACGATAGTTCTAGTAGTGTTTTTCTTAGCTTTAATAACCTGACAGATCAGCAAAGGTCTGGTCAACTTCTTCAACGATAACTTTGTATTTACTTCTTTCTTCAATGACTTCATCTGTTAAAATGTTATTTTGATGTTAGTCAATATAGTGGAGCATATTAGTGGAAAGATTACATCCATCCATTTTTTTGGATTACCAAAAGAGATCATTTTTCTATAGGTTTCTTTGACGATACTAAAATTGAAGTGCATTATTACTGCAGCGTTAATTAGGTATTTATAAGTTTAAAACATTGTTCGTACATTTATAGATACCTTTTTTTTATTACATACCATTAGATACAGTACATTAAAATCAGTTTCTAAAACTACATTTCGTGCATAACACTACTATCTACTAATGCACTTTAACTACATCAAAGATATATCTACTATCGTATGTATATAACATTATACTTACATATAGTCTATGAATACTTTAAAATATGTGCTAAATAATGAATTTTGAAATAATTGTAAAGGGCTTGATTGAACGGCGTGCGAATGACTGCAATATAGATAATATTTCTATTCAATGCACCACAATAATTGAGTTTACCTAAAAAATCAATTCTCTCTTTTTTGCAAATGAAGATGTCATAAACTGTAAAAATATTTCTATGTCTCCATCTAAACGATCAAAGGGTCATTCGATAAATTCGTTTATTAACACTCGGAATGCCTTAATATGATTTCCTAATATAAATATAAAATTCCAACAAGAAACCTAACATCTTATTTTACAGTCAATTCACACACACATGAAAAGATTTATGTGCATTATGAAATATAGTGAACATAAGACTCGAGAATAATTAATGACAAAATTATAATAATGCTGATGACGATATTTATTCAAGCTAGAAATAATAAAAGCACCATATCACTATTCTATAATACAAGTCTTCCTACTCAAAAGCCTATTTTGAAAGGGTAAATAATACAAAGTTTTAAAATAAATTATTTATTTTAAATAATTGAAAATAAATACCGCCGTTAAAAAGTAGGTGTAATACTTTAAATTAGGAGTAAAAAATATAAAGTAAAATATGTCTATGCAGAAAGCGATCGTGGGCGGATTGTAGCACCGGCTTTCTAAAGAGCATATAGCCTGAAGCTAACGTCTCCAGTTTATTCCTTAAGGATGAGCTCCACGAAGGCGGTGTCTAAGTCGTCTCCGATGTCCTTGTACTTCTCCTTCTCGGCAACAAGTTCGTCTGCACATTGTTAAAAATAAGTATAGCATATTAACAGTTCAGTCGATATTTGAAGATGAAAGGAATCCATGACTTTTACGTACGCATATCTCTAAACGTTTCTCTCAGTACGATAGAATAATTCAAATAACTTTTGAAGTTATACTTCTTTACTTTCTTGATTTTGGGAAGTAAGGTGGTGAATTTGTGGTAGCGTTACGAAAACTGTGATCGGGCGGGGCGTACAAATAAATTTAAATATTTGTAGAAAAGGAATATATGTATACATATGTATTTATTGTGCATAAACATGAATTTTGCTTTAGTTGTGTGGTTAAGAGCACCCTCGTTTTTTTACAAAATTATAGATATCAAATTGATATTTATTTCGTTAAATTATTTTTTCTTGCTAAATGTCGTGGACGTAATTTTTTAAGTTCTGTTGTTACACAATGAAATAAAATTCTAATTAATTCACTAATTTAAATCGCGACAAAGAAGTCAGAAATTTCTATTTATGTCCCGCCACTACAGTTTTTTATATTTAATATATTTTATTACAATATAAGATGTGGAATTCACAACAGCAGTAGAACATTACCTAATACAAAGTAAGTCGTTTAAAACATTTTGGTAAATTTTATAGCTAATTGTAAACTACAGGACATGGCGGCTTTAAGAGTATTAAGAAATCAGTTGCTAAATTTTCCATGAACCTGAACGCGGTTGATGGGACATGAAGGTTCACTTTCATTCACTTTGACAAAGGACGCTTAATGCACCTAAACAAGTTATCCTTACAATAGGCCCATATTCATTACATTATGCATGGAACTAAACTTATGGCCAGACCATGACATTTCTTAATAATCTAACCTAACAATTTCATAATTTTTTATACATTCTCCTACAAGTCAAGTTTGAAAGCACAAAATTAATCTGATTTAGCGTCAAATGTAAATAGTATTAAAAATATGCTTACATGTTGCCATCCTGGTTATTCCGAAGCCATGCGTCGGTATCCGCTTTATTAGCTAGCTGTATGGTCCGCCACACTTTCAATACATGCAGAAAGTGTCGATTTTTTTTTCGGGTAGTATAAAAAACTTTAATACGTTATATGAAGTGTTTACTAGTCCGTAATAAATGCACATGTAAAGCGTAAGATAGACGTCAAGCGTTATTGATGGCGGTGTTCAGTGGCAGCGCGTGCAGCGGTCGCAGATGCGCGCAACGGGCCCCGGGATGCCCAGCTCCTTGAAAGCCAAGTCCATCTCCGACCCGATATTGTTGTATAGCTCCTTGCCGGCGATCAGATCGTCTGCGAAGCCCGCCTCGGTCAATCGCATCACACAAATTAGTCCATTATACAACACACACATGCGTTCCGATTACAAAAGGGGAAAATTAAAAAGATTTCCACCAGCTAACACTTTTGTAATTTATTTACAGGTCATAAAAATAATTTGGCTCCTCAATTTTCTATGAAATTTAGAATCTGTTAATGGTCTATCGTGAGTCTTATTCCGCTGCTGGAGGTCCCTCAGTAGATTCAGCGGCGGGAGCAGGCTCCGACTCCGGTGGGGGAGGAGTCGGCTCCTTCGGTGGGGGAGTCGGCACCTTCGGTGGGGGAGTTGGCTCCTTTGGTGGAGGTGGAGGTGGTGGAGTGGGTTCCTTCGGTGGCGGTGGAGGGGTAGACTCCTTCGGTGGCGGCGGGGGTGCATTTTTCTTTGCTTCAAGGCGCCGCTTAGCCAACTCAATTTGTTTCTCCGTCATGTCAACGCCCGGGATCAGTTCCACAACAGTGTCATCGATGTCATCTCCGATGTCATTGAACCTCTCCTTTTCGTTGATCAGGTCATCTGTAGCAGGCAGGATCGTGAGTTCGCTTCGAAGTTCAGGTGTCATGCGCTTACCAATATCCATGCCTGGGTGACTCTATTGGGGCCTAAGGATGTCGCCGGGGGCGGTCCTGTGGTCATGTGGCCATGCGTTAGTTCCATGCTTCGATAGGAAAGGTTCACTGGTTCTCTTCATGCTTCGCTATTTTAAATAACGAATTGAAGTCAAGGGATACTCTTCTCAGTCGAAATGATACTTCAAGTGTTTTCTAGGAGCATGCGTTAGCACTGTGATGGGTACTTATTACAATACCATAGGAGTAGTCTCACGGCCCGTGCCTCAGTCATCGTGATAGTGCGTATTTACAATTTAGTAAGATGGTACTGGAGAAATTTTATATTTATTGAATTTTTCGTGTAATTCACATAGCTGGTGGAATCATTAGACTTACAAGGACAATGAAAGGTTCAGACAGATTAGTAAAAAATACAACGTGTTAAAAATAATAATATAATATATTTATAAACACTTGTGTTAGAATACTCTTAAAATCATTAATTTATTTCTCACGTACTTATCTATCAATTCATCAATCGATAATATTAAAAAAAAAGACGGATTACCCTCGAATGATTTTTTAAATTACAATCATAAATTTTAAAATTATCGTTCATATTTTATAAACTAGTCGTCCTGGAGATTAATGGCTCTAGGGTGAATTGCCAGCTTATTTGATACTGCTATTGTAACCTATTAAAAAACTAGTAATTATCTGTCATTCATAGATTACTTTTAATAAATAACAACGGAAAGTATGACACAAGATAAAGAACATTCTGGAAACATTATACTTATAATATCAAATACTTCGTATCATATCAAGCATATTCTCATAAATATCATTTTATGTGTTACCATCACTCATTAAATATAAATAACTAATCTCTTTCCTAGTATTAAGTAAATAAAAAGTTCATTATAAATCGCAAACAGTGCACTTCCCAATACATTTGAATATCTCTCTCGGATCACGCGTAACTAACTGGCTATAGAAGGAAAGTTCATTAATTAAAATGTCTTTTGTATAAAAAAAAATTACTCGATTCGTTTGAGAGTATATATGACTCATTTTGGCCCCATTAATGGAATGTCGAAATATCCTATCAATATTTAAAAATTAAAAATCGTACTATAAATACGCGAGATAATCATCAACGCGTCGCTTTCATAAAATTGACTAAGACGAAATGAGGAATTACACTTAATGGCATACGGGAACAAAAACTATTAGTAAACAGTGTACGAAATTAATAAAAAAAAAATTGCACATGGCAGTGGTGTCGTAGCGAACACTCGATCTTGACGTTACATAAAAGCGGCTGGCAATTACTTTAAATCTAATAACACCTTGTCACCCGCCCGCTTAACTTGCAATTTTTCTAATCATAAGAAACAAAAATGTTTTTTTATTTTAAAAAAATAAGAAAAAAAGTTAATAAATAGCGTAAAAATTCATAAGAAAGCCGGCGGCGTCAACTGGTTATATAAGAACCAAGTTGGAATAAGGGTCAAGTGAAGTGCGTACACATTTATCGGTATCGATATTAAGTGATTGGGGCGGGCGAAAGGAGGTTTGTTCACATGTTCTGGATGTCGTGGAGCGTGGCCTCCATTTCCTCCTGCAGTATTTTGCTCTTTTCGCGCTCGGCCACCAGATCGTCTGCAAGATCGGACGCGGCCACGGTCAGTCACACACACCACAACGCATGATGCAAACATTCCCGAATCAGTATGCAAACCATAGGCACATTTCTGAATGAAATTACATTAACCACTCTCAATCAACAAAAAAAAATCGTTAATCGCTGATTTTAGGTAAATTCTGCACAAAAACGAAAAAACGTTTGCTTTTGTGATATATGAGAATGTAGAAATATAAATTCGTATAGTAATTATAGGCGTTCAAACGTTTTTCTAGATAGAAAACCAATTAGCGATATACACTTTTTTCGCCTATTTAACATATAAAAACAATTATGTTTTAAAGTTAATGTCTAATTTTGTGTGAACTCGTGTTATTTAAGTTATCTCTAAAATTCTATAAAAAAAAAACATACTTGGCAAATTTTTACGAAAATTTTTAGAAAAAAAAACTGTGTCTTTAGAATTACGTGTTTGCTTTGCAGATTTCGAGATTGCTTGAATCCAGGCAGTTAAGGCAAATAAAAACAACATTTATGTAAAACCATGCAAAAAATAAATGATAAAACTACGACGACACTTCGAGCAGTCTAGCAGGAACACATTTATACTCCATGCTTTGAAAAAAAATTTACACAACTGTGAATATATTTATAACGAACTCGAAGAGTAATTTCGGTATAAAATTATCTTCTCAGTTGCGTAGTAAAAAAAAATTAAAAACTAAATGTTAACTATGAAATAAGAAAATATTAAGCTAGAATTATAGCGATACGAGAGTAAAAAAAAAGCTTTAAAATATATAGTACAGCTTTGTAACTCAAAAACAGCTCAAATAATGGCTGATGTGGTTTAAGTGCGTCTATTTCCAAAGCTTTTGTTATTTTTCAAACATATAATTTTGCAACTTGACTTCAGAGGTAATTTGAAATTCAACTTAACCAACTGCTGTACTGGATAAATTCGTTTGTATTATCTGTAGATTCTTGATACTATATGTAAATAACCTTATAATTAGTAATAATTTTGTACCTATCATAAATATCATTAATATCAACCTAGGCGGCCCAAAGCGGGGGATTTGAAATCCCTAATGTATGACTTTTAATTTAATAATTTCAGTAATAGAAAAGTGACTTTTTTCATATTTATTGTAATCATGAAATCATTATAAAGAAATCCTTTACCGTTTTTTATTGTCGAAAACTGAAATCGTTTAAAAATATTTTCTTTGCTAACAAAAATACCCACTTGGCATATAGATGGTACGCTTGATACGTACCATCTACATTCCCATGAGCATGTTTTATTTTAATATGATTATTTCACTCACTCAAACAAACGTGGCACCGCCGTAATGAAAGAGTGAGGCAAATATACGGCACTTTTTTCGTTTTCGCTGATGTAAACAGCCGCGTACCTCGCTAAGTCGCCTCATGGAAGTGCAACGTCATGTACGTGATGTTCAGATGTTTCAGATATCATAAAAATGTCTGAGGTCTTTTGGTACCCCCCGTAGGAAACCGCGTAATACCTTGGATACTTAGAGCCGGAAAGGTTAACATTAGAATAGTTCTTGTTTTAAATATTCTATTACAGCTGTTTTGAAGTACTGAAATAAATATTACCTTCAAGCCTGTCGACCTCCTTCTGGAGTTTTTGCACGGAGCGCTCAGCAAATTCAGCGCGAGCTTCAGCCTGAAAATATTTTGGGTAAAGAGATTAAAATTTGCTTAAGAGAAACATTAAGTACTTTTGTTATGTGAGCTTTTTTGCAGTTAAAATTAAAAACAGCTTAAGGCATTAATTGAATTTATATTTCTTTTATTTTAAAATTAACTAGAATTAACGATAAATTAATGGATTCCAATTCATGCAAACATATTTCTTTTTTTGCTATATTTTTATTAAAATTTTATTATTAAAGGTCATATATAAGAAAAATATTTGTAAATTGTTATGAAAAGAAAACTATTAACAAAATTTAAATACATCAAGAAAACCACTATATTACAAGTTGAAGCCACACTTAAGTCCCATGCAATTACCTTTACCAAAAGCAGCTATATGCTGAACTGAGGCTGATATATAACTAAACATAATATAAAATAAAACATAATAAAAAATACAAATATAAACATATAGTAATGGAAAATATATTATATACAAAAAAGGCAAACAACTTTGGTCTTATCTAAATAAATCTTAAAGAACTGGAAAGCCATAAAGTTAATTTAATTATTATAAGATTGTCATTGACGATAACAACCTTCGTGTCATAATGTACACAAAAATTAATTGCAAATTGCAGTATTTTTTTAAAGTAAACACAAATCGCTAAATTGGCGTGAATTTAAATGTTAAATAATGATGTATTTATTGTAAAATCCTATATTTTAGTAAATATTTTTAAATCCTATTTAAAATATTAGAGGAATAATCATTTCAATCAGCGCTCTACCACATTAAGTATAATTCATTTTAGTCGTGTTTCTTACATCAATTTAACTAAAAAACGGCTGAACCGGTTTTAATAACCTTTGTTTTTTGAATTCGTCTCTGCTACGAATAGCACAATAACTACTAAAATATCCGAAAAATTTAAAGAAAAAGCACTGCGAGATCTTCCATAACTATTCGCCTGATTGGCTTAAAAATATAATTTGTATATAGGCGTTTACTAAAGGGGTTTCGAGAGCAACGCGTGGTACAGCTAGTAATATATTTTTTAAATTATTGATGAGACCAAAGTTTCCGCCAATACAAGACTTACTTGCGTCAATTTCTGCGAGAGGCTGTGTATCTTATCCTCGACGTGTTCGCGGGACGCCATCGCCTAGCCACACATACTTATTACTTAGCAAGCCACCGGCATGCTAACGCCCGTAAAGTGACTATACGCCAAGTTTTGTGATTATACATCTTTAATTGTAAAACAATACAGAATGACTGCGACTGAATATAACGTGATAATGAGTAAATTGAAAGCTTTTCCCCATATAAACCACAAATAAAGAAATACCACAATATATAAACAATCAATACGTTAAGGTTTCTTAATAATGTAACCTTTCGAATGCAAAAGGTTAATAACATGACGGAAAACAATTCAAACCCAAAAAAAAAAATAGATAAAGCATAATATACTCGTAGGATTTCATAATAGTATATAACAAAGCGTACAATCACAATACAGGCGTAAAGTATATACATAAACAGTAATAAAACAGATATAAATTATTCACATTTACAAGTATAACGATAAACCTTAAATGTGAAGATACATAGATGAAGCACCAACCGCTGTCAGCCACTCGACTACACATACCTACACCACTGAATTAGCCCATCTTAACCTATTAGCACAAATGATTGGACAGATAATATAAACGAATGATAAGGAAAAAAGAGGGGCTACTCCATGAAACACTGATTGGCAATGAGCGTAGTTCAACAGTACTACCACAACCAAATCTATCTAAGAGGTTCCTCTGCTGCAACTTCCTTTACCTCTTTGAGCTGTGCGTCGAGTAGTTTCACCTGACCCTCGTATGTTTCCTCCCTTTGTGTCGCCTGCGATTATTTTACGTTAACCAATGTACACAAGTAATAACAACGAAACTCCATGCAGTATCGTACAGTATTAGTTCAATATGAAACGGCAACACTGTCAGATACCAGTACGAAGATTATTAGGAAAAAAAAACGACAACTGTTAAAAAAAGTACACAACAACTAAAAGTTGAGTTTAAAATAATGGAAACAACTGTTATAGTATACCTTTCATGCCCAGTATAATAAAAAAAATACCAGGTAATAAGATTTCTAATACACAGTAAATTTATATGAAGATTCATAAATAAAGTTAGTTCATAAAATAGGCCAATTTTTTATGTTTAATTGGGCATGAACGGTATACACTAGAGGGAGTGTGCAGTATAATGCATGTTAGGCAAGCGTACAAAACACTCGCACAAATAAACCGATCTCGTTCGCATCACACCTCCTTTAGGCGGGTAGTGAGGGTTTTGATCTGATTTTTGTATTCCTCTTCACGTTGGTTGGCCTGTTAGGAACGGTATCCATTAATTACTTCATATCACTCCATAATTTCAACAAAGTTTTTTCACAAGTACATAAATTTCAAATTAACCATAGTTTTTATTTTCAAGTAACAAACTTGGAGTACCTATTAGGTTGGTGCATCATAATCAAGTTTCTCTCTAACTGCAATAAATTATTCAACTATTTGAATTTTATGGTCGTTAGCGTAGATTCCTAGCTATGGTCTAAATTAAACTAGTTCTTATAGAATTATACATAGAGTATAGTGTGCAACGTACCTTTTCCTCGGAAACTTCTAGGGATTTCAGGTTGTTACCGACCACACGGAGCTCCTCCTCAAGCTCGACGATTTTGCTGAAATTAAAAAATGTGAACATTAATTGGATTTGTTTTAAATATTTCATCAAAATACGATCTTAATTTATTGGGTCAATAGTAATATCATATAATAGTCAATAAAAGTCTCGTCAGTTAGTTTAATCCATGAAAATAAGGGATGTGGACAAATAACTTTTGAATATCGAATTTATTTATCTTAAAATAATAAGTTTTAAAATACTTTAATACTAAATATTTCGTATATTACTTTAAAAAGAAAACACATCCATCCTTTATTATTATTTCTTTTTTTTTGAGAATTATGAAATGAAAGAGAATTAAGAAATGATTTAGAAAGTACTCTAAAACCTAAAAAAATTAAAATGTTTCAAAATGACATATTAATTGTAGTCTTTAAAATTTATCTTACTATAAAAGGCAGAACTCATGACAGATTTCTATCAACTATAATTAAAGTTACTATTGCTTATCGATTTACAAGCTAATAAGGGAAGCTCATGCCAAAATACATTAAGTTTATGTTAATAGTAATCAGGTGTAAATATGAATGAAATTCGTGATGATGAATAAAAACATGCAAAGCAAAAATATGATGGTTATTAACTTAAATTTTGGTTGAATGTTTCCAAAATGTACCTCATAAGTTCTAAATCAGCAACAATTTTACGTTTTAAAAAATCAAACCCTTTGTCTTTCATGTCTAATATTTTATTTAAATTGTTCAAAATGTCGCGTAGACATTTTTTTATATTTTAAATATTCTACATTACAGACCACGGCTTTTATTAAAGTTTAAGTTAAGCTTTTTTTTAAGTAAGATCTATCTGTAAAAGTGTTGTTAAGTATTACGTAAATTTATTTGTTTATTATATTTAAAATACAATATTTATAAGTAGAGCGTTGATAGTGTAAACCTTACTTTAACAGGTTAACAAGTTGCAGTTAGATAAAACGTAGATATTTATATTTATAGAAAATTGGCCCCTCACCATAGACTTCGATTTATAAACATAAAACAGTTTTGAATAAATCGGTCGAAGTAACACCAATCGTTCGTAATTCCGGTGAACGCTAGCAATGCGGCAACTATGTAAGTATAAATCGCTTACTGTGCTAAATGGGCTGTGATGTCATATATTGCATAAATGCACTTAATTAATTACGTGACGCGTATAGCATATTAAGGTTTATATGAAAAACTTGCCGCGTATCAAATTAAAATACGTAAAACTTATGTCCTCAACCTATACAAATACACAAAACAAAACAAAATTAATGTAGATAGATATGTCTGCGATGCCGTCTGTGGTTGGAGCTAATACATTAATGTCCATTACATAACCTTTGTTTGTATGGTAGACAAGGATGTTACGAGGTAGTTTCTTAGCTATCAGTATCGATTCTAAAGACTGATGTAATAGAGAGATTCGAGAAAACGAAATATTTGTTTGAAAACTATTTCTTAACTTATTTTGTACAAAGCCTTGTCCATTTTGTGTTAAATAGTACATTATAATTCATAAAAATCTGTGAATTTACTAAAAGAAATTACTTATGAACAGTGAACCACAAAATCTTCACGAGTTTGAGGTAACATGGTCTCCTGTGGTAGTAACATGAAAGTGTTCACTTCTATGCGTTTATTAAACGCAAGAATGTTTTGCGTGTAACCTGTGTCGTACTCCAGTGAAATATGTCGGTAGTATCTGGAGAAGTGCAGCTATGTACTTACCATTCGCTTTGCTCTGCGCGCTCCTCGGCTCGCTCGAGATCCTGTTCCATCAGCACGAGCTTGCGCGCCACCTACCGCCGGCCGAGCGTTAGTACACGCCCACGCACACACACACAACACACATACTACGCTACGCTCGCCGCCGCTCTCGACTTTACGCTTTGTTAGTGCAGTGCGTCACTAATTTGTTATTCTATTTATTTGAACGGTGCAAAGGTTGTGAAGGATAGGTTTATAGGACATCTAAGGGAGGGTCCAATCTTTTCAAAACTTTCTCTTAATAAGTGTCGAAAAGAAAGTATATACTACAATATTGTGGAATTGTTAATAAGACATCGCAATCTTGTGGGATAAAAATATCTTTGTTAATTAAAAAAACGATTCGACAAATTCAATCGAACTATTATCATTTGACATCGCTTGCTATATACGCAAAAAGCACAACACAACACAACACAAATGTAAATAATAGGAACACACAAAGCGGTAAATCGAGAGCGGCGTCTGAACTCTTGTTAAAAATAAACGAGGGTTGTCCCAAAACATTTTAGCTATAACTTTTAATTGCAGTAATAAGTATTTTATAATAATAATATCTAAGTGCTATCTAGTGCGTAATTGAAATCGTTATGTGATGTGTGCGCTTGCATATGTGCGGCACGCATACGGCCAGTAATTCTGGTGTAATGCGGTGCATATCTGAAAACGAAAATTGCCCTATACCACACATATTTCCTGGCAAAGACTAGCCTACGGCCACGCTAAGATGAAACACACACTAAAGACAGAAATTAGGTCGAGACACGGACATGATAGTTAACATAGCGAAATATCCATGAGATGGGGCAACCCTTGTTTTGTATTAATTTTACAGGAGAATGACGCTTACAACATACCCCGTAATGTAAGTGTCACTATCCTGTAAGACCTTAGAAAGTAATAATATATCAAATAAAAATAAATATAGTAAAACAATATCTATGAGTTACTTTATGGCTGATGCAAATATAATGTAATGATCTCCAAATCAGCTTCCATCTCGTAGACGACCTATATTGGACATGCAAAAACAACAGGGAGAACCGATGTTAGAATTATCGATGTTGATTACGAGTTACAGTGCAGCGATATTAAGAATGCAAATGAACAACCATGCAAAAACTGTGGCCAAACTAAACGAATCCAGAGGTTCCAAAACATCAATCAATGTTACTTCATACACACTGCAAGTATTTTTGAACACTTGAATGTTATTCGTACAAGCATCTTTTGGGTACGTCAGAAGTAATATTGATAGGAAAGGGAACCAGTGGCTAATTCTTGGAAACCTACGATTCACCGGTCTCGGCGCGCTCCTCAGCACGCTCCAAGTCAGCTTCAACCATCGCGAGCTTACGAGCAACCTGAAGACATTACACGATGTGTAAGCAAGTTACTATATTCCTCTAGGCTTATAAAACAACAATGTCAACACTATAGGTATTTTGGTCAAGTCTTAAGAAACCACACCCTTCACATATGGCAGCAATGCTTATGTAACGACGTATGCAATGCATGGTCTTGTCGGTCCTTTTATGGAAAAGAAACGTACGTTCATGTACTATACGTCTCCATTTAGGGATTGACTTTTAAGACTGCCTTCACCACGCACGGTCATATGTCAGGGGAATTGGGACAGTATTATGGAAGCCATCTGTTCCAGCACATGTTCACGTTCGCACCACGACAGAGTTGTATTAAAAAACAAATGCTAAATGGGAGTGACATTTATCTTATCACAATGCGATAACTTCATCGCCAATTCAGGAAAATTTTATCATATAAAGACTGGATATTAACTGTAATCATTATAATGTAATCATGCTACACGAAAAACCTGAAGTATATTAGTGTAATTAACATTTTGGAAATAATTCTGTTAGTTACATTTGCACAAGTTCAAAAGTCCAAAAGTAACGGAACAAATTTTGCTAGAATTTGCAACATACTTATGTACAAGAACAGTCACTGATAAACATAAGGTTATAGAACACGTCATACGTAAATTGGATACTCAGTCTTAGAACTTTAGCATTTATGATTGATATGTTAAAACTAAATAGAGGTAATATGCAAGAAAAATTTAGAATCAGGATTTTAAATATGCACTGAAAAGCAAAACAAGGATAAACCAAACAACACCACAACTCAAAGACCTCATCGTATTTCTTGTCAGCTTCTTCAGCGAGGAACCTGGCTTCCTTCAGTTGATTCTCCAGGGCATCCATACGCTCTTCATCTGCCAACGACCTGTTCTCGAGGACCTTGCGGGCACTGTACCCCATAAGATTAAATAAGTTTCGATACAAAGATATCATTGATATTGATGATGTCAAGGGTGACCCAATAAAGTTAGAAGTCATGCAACAGACAACACATTAAGGAACGATTAAAGCGACATACCACCTTTTAAACTGGGACGCTGTAAAGTAAATTTAGACCCAGCACGAATTTTATTTTTTGTAACCTATTTAACGAAGTGCTCTTAAAAATTCATTGAGTCGTGCTGTTTCTAACACATCGATATAAAATAACACATTATTTTACATGCTTACCTCATAATTCTAATACAATTGAAATCAGAGACTCTTTAAACGAATAAAGATTAAGAGTTTCTGACTTCTCAAATGTAATTTATGTTGCTATACATTAAAATTGCAATAATAGTCTTAAGCAAAATAACAAAGTGCTTTTTGTCATTATTTAATTTTATAAAATAAAAGATATACGATTATATGCTTGCCTAATATAAAGTAAAAATATAACAAGATTTTTATAATTGTATTTTAAACCTAACGATATAATTATAAAAATAATAGCCTGTTTCCTTGAAAACAAATACCTATTGATAACAAATGGAGAATGTTTCCATGTTTTTGACAAATCAAGGCAACATAGCTAACATCAGTTTACGTGTACGTTAACAATTTTAACGTTAAGTATCGAAATAAATACATGATATTAAAATTTGCTATCCTACAAATATCACTGAAAATATATATATTTCACGATTATGTATTAGTGTTTGATAATTTAAATGACAATTTTAAAGACCTTGTTAGGTTTTCGACTATAACCCAATTACAACTGAAATTGTATTATAAAAATTATATGATATCCAAAAATAAGAAAATATAGTTACGAAATATTAAATATTAATTTTACGGTCTTTAACGTATAGCAACACCTGAGATATTTAAATTTTTATTAATAGTCGTTCACCTCTTCGTATTTCTTGTCAGACTCTTCGGCGATGAGCTTAGCCTGTGACAGTTGCGCTTCCAAGATGGCGACACGGTCGTCCTCCATATTGGTTCGGTTCTCCAACGCCTTGCGTATTCTGGTTAGTGCGGGGTCAAACACATGCGTGTTATAACATCGATATCGACGAAAGTATTTATGATTTTTAAATTTTTATTCCTATTCTTGAGAGTATTTAATTAAGCCCAAACACTACATTTTAGGCTTTCAATTGGTTTAAACTGTTGTTGGTGACGAAGGAATTCAATATTATATACAAATTTGAAATACTCTCATAAATAAGAATTTTAGAAAGATAAGTCCAGTAACTTCAGTAGGTACATAAGAATTTTGAGGGCTAACACAACAAGAAAACAAGAAAATTCTAAAATCTAAGTTATGGAGTAACAATAACACGCATGCACACAAATTATATTGTTTGATAAGATTCCCAAGAATAACCTTAATTAAAAATATGTATGTTATGTATCGCAAAATGGAAAGGATTTGCATTATATGACATAGCTTTTTCTGCAAATTCAATTGTTCATTGCTAATGATTTATTGACTAAATAAAAAAAATAAATAGGAACCCTATTTTATGTTATGATCCAATATAGGGCAATTAATAGGATACGTCACCGTTTATACAAGTTTTAAAAATTTAGGCCAAAAAATTCTCAATATATAAATAACACTATGCTTCTTTTTAAAATTATTTTTACATCGTTTATTTAAAAAGATTGCATTACTATCTCAATTATTTTAAACATAAGCATTGCATATTATCCAATTCCTACTCATAGATAAAACTCCCTATGTTTTTTTCAAAATTTCAAAGCTTAAATTTAAAAATACTTTTTATTTATCCACTCAAGTTAAAATACATTTTTAAAAGTTGTAGTGAATGACACTTGATGTTAATAGTTTTTTGAAATATTACTTCATTTGTTAAATTTATTTTGCCAATTCTATTGAAAGAATTTTTAAATGTCATGAATTTAGAAATAATGTGGCAATTGACCTTTTTTATATTATTTGTTTTATGGCTAATGTCAAATTGGTGCAGACTCACCGTTCCGATTCATCAGCGGCCTGGCTGGCCTCCGCGAGCTTGGCGGTCGCGGTTGCGAGACGCTCCTCAGATCTTTCCAGATCCTCCTCGAGCAGTTGGATGCGTCGGTTGAGCGCAGCAACTTCGGATTCGGCCTGTACAAAGAATATTCACTTTTTATCATATAATAATAGTTCATTAAAATAAAATTCTTGAAATTTAACTTTTGCTTTATTCAATTCCACGATCTCCACTACATTTCATTTTCAATTCTCATTAAAACACTTTTTTATTCATCCATTCAACTTCAAAATCATTTTTTTAGACTTGAAGAGTAATACGTCAAGTGCAGTCCACACTTGATGTATCAATAGTTATTCTATATATATTCGTTTTTTTCACAA
Organism: Elymnias hypermnestra; assembly: GCA_015832385.1. Lineage (NCBI taxonomy): Eukaryota > Metazoa > Arthropoda > Insecta > Lepidoptera > Nymphalidae > Elymnias > Elymnias hypermnestra. Next base: position 1,494,081 of record JACTOM010000824.1, read on the forward strand.
TTTACGTAAAATCTTTATTTCATGCTAGACGACATAGGAATTGAAGTAAAAAAAATATTTTTTAACTTATCACTAATCATGAATTTTTAAATTATGCTGAATGTTAGGAAATCATTATTTTTATGTCATAATTATATTATCAACCAAGAAATAAAATAATTTTAATAGTATGAAAAAAAAATAAGTACCTAAATTCTGATAATATATTAGTTCAAGAATTAAGTTAAAGATCTTAACGTTAACGGTTTTAATTTAGCAAATACAGAGATAAAATAAATAATTAGAATTGAATTTAGTATAATTGCTAACTTTTCCTAAAGAGTAAGCAATAAATTTTACATACAAACACCTATCGAGCATGACGACTGCAAATGTGATAGACATCGTGTTACCGAATATGTAACAATAAAGAGCATTATATTATTATACAAGTAACAATCGTTGTTACACAGAGTAGTCTAGAGTATACGTTCCTAATTTGAAAAATTAACGAGGTCCATCAAAAAATGTAGCCTCTAGGACATAGATCCTACTGCCATGACATTTATGTTAAAATATACTAAAGTAATTTAACCTGATCAATAATTAGAATCAATAAAAACTTTTTGAATTTCTCTCATGTTACAGGTATCAATTAAATTTCTAGCAAGTCATAGCAGTACGAGAAAAAAAATTAAATCACAGTCTTTATTTTAATTACATTTACGTGACTCCCAACTATTAGTGATGAGCAAAATATGTGTTACTGTTGTTGAACAGATTTTACCGTTTTGTCCCAAAACAGCATGGATGTTACTGGTGCAAGTAAATCTAAGTCTTACAATGCTTTCGCCTTAGTATTTTAAGCACATGATAACCCATTGTCATTCAACGACGTAAACGTGTTAAGAATTAATGACCTTTTTAAAGTATTTCGCTATTTCGTTATTTATATTCAACGTCTACGCACATGTTTATGACATCACACGTCCTTGTTGCGAGGAAGCTTGAACGAGTCCCAGTTTCTCCTTTATATCCTGTATAGTCACTACTACGTACTAATAATAGCCGTGAGCAGATGTGCAAATCACGACCATAATGCATTACATACATTATCAGAAATAACAGAATGATCTCCGAAAATGAAACGGATATAATTGTGAAGCAAATGAAACATTTATATTATTAGACATTTGGACCTTTACGTAATTTCAACCATAATTACAAACCTAGGTCGTATTTTTTAATTACATCGCTATTAAAATATGATGCTAGTAATAAATAAATGTCTAAAATAGGGTCTTACTAAATTTGGATATCAAACTTGATTCTGATATCGATTTATGATCAAGTTAAGACATCCCAATCAGCCAATTATTGCAATGTCTTTTTTATAAATCATGCCTTAATATTCATGTGGATCATTAGGTATTACCTAGTTAATCTTAGACATCGAAAGAAGCATAAAGCAATCAAGAAGAATCTTTAAAAGAACTATCATTTTGACACATAGATCTGAGCAATAAAACACAAATGAATACCATGCAATGGACTCTTGAATTGTGAAGTGATAATCAAATAATCTATTCATAGCTTCAAGACTATCGTCACCTTGAACTCGTCCGAATGTATTCACATTGACGCCCTAAGGCTATTCTAAGCGGTTTGTAGAAACTTAGCTCTTCTAATCATATTAAGGTTCAACAGCCTTTTCGTTTAGTAAAAAGTCGAGTTGGAAAAAAACTAGGGAACAGTTAATTTTCTTTTGGTAACTGGATCCGTATTGCACATCAAAGGCTTCGTGATAAATTACACTTCAATCGTTATGGTTGTTTTACATAATCAGGAATTATTTATAATTAACCTGAGGCATAAGTAAATATGCTTACCCCCGATTGCAAAGCCTAAAAATTCTTTCACAACTCAATATGTACCATCTTTACAAATATACCATCTACCTGAGTACCTCTTGGTGATTTCACTTACAACATATTCATGGTATCTTTAAGTCTTTAGAACCATTTAAAAGTAATTAGTTACGCGGAGGGTAATTATTAATCTCATTGTAGACTCATTTATAAACTACAATATTACGGAAAAAATGTGTAATCGTTCCACGCTATTTTAGGGAAGTTTTGAAAAATTGTAGTTATACCTAAATTTCCGACGAGTATCGATTTAATTTAATTCCTTTACTGTTTCAGTCTATGGAAGTAAGAAGATAATAATATTTCGTAACAAGACAGTATGGAATTTCGTAACGGAAAAGTTAATTATGGTATATTTTAAAGTCTCTAGGAGTCTGAAATTCTGAAAGAGACTTATCGTTAATAATATATGTTTGAAAATTTTAATTCAACTGGCGTTTCAGACAAAATTTATGTCCAGTGGTCTTGAATTAACAATTTCTTATCGACACTTGATACACAAAAGCCGATAAAGGCAGATTATATGCTTTTCAGGAAATGAAATCAATGTACTTATTAGAAATATTTACTGCACTGCTTTACCATATATCAAATAAATTTTGTGGTAAAGAAGTTTTTTTTCTAATTTGGTTATAAATAGCATGGAATAAAATAAGTGTATGCATTGCAGCTTTGTAAATTACGTCATTTGGCGATAACGGCCAGGAGTCGGACACGCCTTTCTGGCGCCGGCGCGAACCTTCGGGGACATCCGATCGACTCCGAATAGTGAAATGCATTGAAGGGTGCACGGTTCCACGACCCGAACCGGCTCGTTTAACATCATGTGGCACAAGCCTGGTACGCGACCTCCAACGCACCAAACCTGTTACGTATAACAGAAAACTGGCACACCGTGTCCCGCTAAACTTTGTAAAACTAAGTTAACATTTTCTTTTAATGGAGTGCAGTTACAAGATAGTAATTTATGTTTTTTGAATAAAATTACTTCTAGATGACCAGTTACTATAGCATAAATGACAAAAAAAAACTAATTCGCTATCTCGCTTTTACGATTTATGGAAAGATACAACAGAAAGAGAGGTGAATATGCGTACGTCGCCGGCACACCTAACTATGGCCGGACATTACTCACTATAGGTATATAGTAATTTAGCTTTTAGTGCCACTGATAACTCCCGCAAACTGGACGACATTTCTAACATAAAGGACTACACGTTTTAACTGAATTTCCACAAAATACACAACACGAATATATTTCACATTTCCTTACTTCTTCTCTTCGCATTATTTCCACTTGCAACCGTTTGTGATACTCCTCACATTCGTCTTTATATTTTTCCATTTCTTCCTTTGTTTGACGCATTTTCTTCTTGAGAACATCCAAAATGGTTCCCTGTTGCATATTTGTCGTCATTTTGAACACAATTTGTTATATAAAATGCTTCAAGTTAAAATTGTAGACACCTTCGCCCCACTCGCGAAAATGCCAACTGACTGGTCTGTTCGTTACAGCTCTGTATCGCAGAGATACCTCAACACGAATGAACACCGCCGGCGAATAAAATGGCCGCCACTTAGATGCTACAACTTTATCACCACTTTACAAATGACGCGACCTTTTATGCGATCGTATTTAATAGATAATGATTAATAATGACAGGTACATTAATTAAATAAAAAGAAGTTTAACAAACTACACTTTAGCACAATTTTACAAATGACAGCATGCCTAACAAAAATGGTAAACGTCACTCATATCCGACAGTGCAATACACACTGGCTCCACCTATAAAGCGCGAATGAAACTTACACCCAATGGGGTCGGTGTGAACTTGGGAGAGGAAACCCAATTTGGGATGGGTGAAACGCTTCAAAGACCTCGTACAATAAAATCATAACTACGAAGTGAACTGGAGTACGAAATTATTTTAATATAAATCATGATAAAATTATTGAAGGGTGCTATACAATGACCTAACAATTTAATTTTTCCTAAGCATATCATTGTAATGTTTCAAATATGACATTATATAAATATAATTATAGTATTACAGCATTCATTAATAAAAATTAAAAAAATATTAATCCTTTCGAATTGTATATGGGCACCATCTAGTTAAGAAATGACGAATCAAATTAAACGTAGTCCGTTACTCAGACGACAGATAACTGATAATATAATGAGCAAACTATACAAGAACAGGCGAATTTCGTACATATGACGTAATTTAGAAAGTACATCCTCGCTCCGTTTTAAATATCTACTCGGCACTCAGCAGTACCATTTCCATAATTTCAACTTCATTATCGGGGCAATATATAACGTTTATACAAAGAAATGAATTCTATTTTTCGTTTAATGTTCCCATGCGCACAATCGCTTTATAGTACGCCATAAATGATCTTTATATTACTTTTTATACAGAATATTTCAACCGATTCAATAATTTGAGTACACATACACCGGACTAAAGGTTACATTAATTAACCTTCATAAAGTCTTTCAATTCTAACTACACTTACAATTAAAATTCCAATAGTTGTATATTATTAATCTCCAAATTTGCCTTCAATGGCTTTCCTTTATTCAAAAATAGAAATGGTAAATAATTATGTGCTAGTGATCACACAAAACATTACTTTATTTAATTTGTTATAGTATCAACTTTCTCAAGCCAAAAATGATCTCAATTCAGTTTCGAGACTTGTTAATAAAATAAATTTTGATTCAATCAATAGAAAGAGAAACAATGTCCCTGGATATACATATAAAATTTACTCACAATTTTTTTGCAACCCTTAAAACACTGTTTTAACATCTAGTGCCACCTATTATAAGTTTAAAAAAATGTATTTCAACTTGGGTGGATGACTAAAAAGTACAATATAAATATTGAAAATATGAACAACGTTCACAATCTTCTTGAACATATTTATAAATATACATAGCGAGAGTATGAAGTAACACCAGTAATTGAAAAACATTATTTAGATTTTATCGCTTCTTAAAATAAAAACATGTTTTGATTTACAAAAGAATTTAGAAATATTTTTGCAATATGTTATATATAATGTTATATCAAAATAAAATATGTTATATCAAAAGCAATTTTTTTAATGGTTGAAGAATATAAATATCATCAGCAGATATTAAATAATTTGGTCTTCCAAGTAAATAAAACAGTATAGTATTTTGTTAACATTTTCATGTTTATAATTTAACCATTAAAGTAATGCCTCATATTAGTAACACCTCTACCTGCTATAAAATGGGTCTGGAACCAAGGATTGATTAAAAATAATGGAAATAACTGTGCCAGAACAAACCTAAAAATTATGGCTATATTAGCTGCAGCATAGTACTTATAAGTGTAATGTTTATATTGAAATAGGTATGTTTTCTGTCATCTAACTATTCAAACTACAAGATTAAATCTATACTCTTTATCACAATTAATAAGGTAAAAATGATATTTATCTTTGTCTATAATTATTATCACACAAATTTATATCTTTTTGTAACAAGTGGTTACATCTCAGGGAAAGCGCCCATTTTAACCTAATTGTGGAATTTCATGGTTGAATTTAATAGTTAAAAGTAGTGTTCAAAAATATGGAACTTATGTATTGTTGCTTTATAAGAAAAAAATATTCTGTCCTAATGAACACTTATAGATTTGCAGGCTAAGTTTATTGCTTTCCAGCATCAATATGTTGATAAGAGAAAAGAGTAAATTATTTATTTTTTATAATGCATTGAACTTTAATATCTGCATGTATAAAAGCATTTCCCAGCGACAAACAAAAATCACCTTAATAAAAAAAATGTTTGATGTAGTTCCATTAAGTTTATGACAGGCATTATCTTCAATATGAAGTGCAAGTATATGTAGAGCTCTTTTTCTCAAGCTCACTTGTTTATTTGCAAGTTCAAAAGTATGTTTTATATGTATCTGCCTGAGATAATGAGCTTTTGGACTTTCATTGGATACTTACAAATACAGAATTTTCTTCCAGGAACAATCTTAGATAAGTATTATCTTAAATTATATGAGTTAACATATACTTAAAAAGAATGTTGCCTCTGTTAATGCAATGGGAAGCCAATTTTTTGGACGGATGGACTTAGGGTGTCATAAATTAAAAAGCATAAACATTTATTAATTGATTTAGTTCCCTTACAGTTGATGGATTACCATTGTTTTATTTGGCCTAGTAGAGATTTTTTTGTTATTTATTTAAACTGCTACATTATGTTGAGTAAATTTACTGACATTAAATAAATAAATTTGCAGGACTTATACTGTAACTGCTTATACAAAAATATAATTTGTAAGGTATTAATAAGTATTTTATTAATGGTCTAATTTTGTCATTACTTTTTGTTCTGTTCAAAAATAATTAAAGCTATGCTAAAGAAAATGAGCTATTAAGTTTAGTACTGACCCAGATGATTGCTGTCTAACAGGACTACAACTTTCTAAATACACATACAATTTGTTCTGTCCACCCATCCAATTAAGAAACTACGGATTATTATCTTATTAGACAATAAAATTATCATTAGAACTACTCTTAGTAATTATTTATTTAGAGTAATAATTAAATAAATAGTGATTTTTGTCAAAATACAGACAAAATACAACATATGTGGATTATATTAAAGTACCCTTTGATAATGTCAACATTAAAAATTCATTTCTTTTAATTTTTGACAAGTATACCTTCACTTCATTGAATAATTTCTGGAATGAATTTAGAGAAGGATTTCACTGGCAAATAATTGCTGTTATAAAGAATTACTTTGTACCTTTATTAAAACTTCAGGAAATCAAAGTAATATCAGACAGTCATAGACAAAGTGTGATCCAGTTCAGCTGACAATATATAAGTATGAATTTATTTATATAGACATCACAATACAATTAATAATCGTTGCAACAAAGGATATTGGTTTTTATAACTTTTAAGGTGCCTTGTAATTTATTAGCAGACATATTTATTTAGCTTCGAGTTCTAGCACTCATGTATTTTAGGAATGTGAGTAAATTAGAAAGTTACTTATGTAAGAAGACACAAATTTTCCAATTTCGAGTAGCAATAACAACTATCATTATGATGTACAATGGATAATTATTTATGATCTCATTCTCACTTCAATACTAAGGACTCAAAGATGCCATTGATAGAACTGATAGTAAATGATTTGGTAAAACGCCCCATGCGTTTGAAGAGTATATTTTTTTACAAATAAAATAATTAAATGAAAACAAAAATATATTTGTCAAAATGCGAAAGTCCATCATCCTGGTCTATAGATAACCAGGGTATAGGTATTATCGATAGTCCTGGGAATAAGGGCTAAAGTTGTGAAATGGCACCATAACTGCGACATCTAGCGGCACAGATTGTAATCATCAGCGTAAACAAGTCAAATGAAATGTCAATTGCTCAGCTGATCGCCACGCGCGTATTTAGCTTCGCTTCGTAGAGCAGCATGAGATTTTTTCCGTCAGACCGCGATTAAAAATAGTTCTACCGCGCGCATTTGGCCCACGCCTAACCCCTCACGCGAGTAGAAGTCTAATAAATGTAGGACATTACCCTTTTCAATGCCGTATTCTTTATGTTCTGCAACTCATTCTTGATGATAGAAAATTTCATCATTGTGTCTGACGAAAATATAGAACTTCCGAACGCAAGTCCCGGATAATCCGCGCATCTTCTTCGCCGGCGATTTTCCCTCGCAGCTAGAACTTCAGTGCATTCACTAGTACACCTAAGTTTCGCTAGCTCTGCAGTCTCGGGATCATCATCGGAAATATCAGAGGCCAGAGCGGTCACCTCCGCACCGTCACCCGCCGATCTCTCCTCTCTAAAGGAAAAGTCGTCATCGGAGCTACCTATCGATTCCGCTCCAGTAATTCTAACATCAAATTCAATTTCATCATCGATATTCGAGTCCTCGATTGTATTTCGATTCGAAAGTGCATCGTCACTATTCGTCCTTGTCAGTTCATGAGATTCACTAACACTATTGACACAAGGCACAACATCGTCTGTTTGACTGGGTAAGGTCACTTGTTTGGACGGAGTAGAGTTTACGGGTACCCCAGGGGCGGGCGTTCTTTCGCCCCTCAGCCGCGGGTGGTGTTGATGCCCCCTGCGCCGCACGGGGGTGCGCCCGTGGGCGTGGGGCGCGGACGCGGACATTACTGCACAGCGCGCGCACCGTCCGGCCGCGCAGTGTCCGCCGCCATGTTGACTGACTGTCGCTTTCAATAGCAAAAACGTGGCGCTGTCGTCGCATAATCGACGCCATCTTTTGTTTAGGATAATGTGCTGTTTTACCGACGCAGCCGCATTATTAACATAATTACAACGCGGGAAAATTCGAGTTATTACACCAGTATTATGAATCAAGTAATGTGACATTGTTATTTGAATATAAAAAATAATTTAGCATTTTATAACTATTAAGGCATGTACTTTATTTAACTCGCCGATATTATCTTATTTTAGATAAGTAAACCTTATAATAGATGGTCAAATAATGCGACTGAATAAGAAATCGCAGTTAAAACATACAAGCAACACGGCCGGTAGTCTAAATTTACCTAAACACCGGGCACCGAGCCCATATTAGGTGTCGATGGCTGAAAATAGCTACGGCGGTACGCGCGAGCGAGAAGGAACGGTTTGTAAACTTTTTATAGCTATATTATTTTAGAAAGAAATCTACCATATAGTATTAAAGTTTCGTAAACAAAGGCTCAGCTGCAAGGTGTTCAGGCATTTCTAGTTTTCAATCTATACAAAGTTTGGTAATTGGTATAATAATATATTCTTATAGGTTATTTATTAATCAATTAGGTATATTATATTTCTTATTAATCAAAAATGAGTAATAATAATTTTGATACCACAGAAAAGATAATAGTTTATCTGGGCTATTATAATTTTTTTTTTCAGTAACTGTAGCGTATTTTTAAATTAACTAATGTCGGACGTTCTACGTAAATGATGTTAAGAATTTAAAAACGTATTAGTTGAATATATATTCATTGTAAATCGAAATCTTTATATTCATTAGATTATGAATGTGTGTATCTAATAATCTGAAAGGAAGTAATTAGAAACAAAGTGTAATAAAACTTTTATATTAACAAAATGAATCTATAGTCCGACTTAGTAGACTTTCCACGCCACGAGATCGGTATCTACGCGGGTAAAACTGCGGGGCATTGCTAGTATAATATAAATTTCATTAAAATAACTTAAGCACCTGATTTTTAATATACTTGTGATTAGATTAAAGCTAAGTAATAAACCTGCAGACAAGGTAAACTGTTGAAAAATGAAAATCTTATCATTTTCATTCAGGTTTAAATGTATAACTTTTCATTACTCTACACAATCACTACATTTTTAACTTATTCTCTTTTGTCATATCTACTATCCTAATAAATTTGACTACCAGTAATTTTCAAATGAAGTTGAAAGAAGAAGAAAAATATATCTTTGAAATTTGAAATATAAGGTAACTGAAAAATCTTACAGTGTAAAACATTATGATACGTTTAAAAAATAGAGAAGCTTCGTCGTTCGATTGTAAAACAGTGATAAAAATACCCAATTGATTTTTTTTTTGTGACAAAGACAAAAAACGACTCTAGATCCCTTGTATCATTAAGAGAAAAAAATGTTAAGTCCTAGCCTACCTATGTCTACTTGCTTAAAGAATTTATGGTTTTGTCTAAAAGTTACTTACGTTCTGTAGTGCCTTTTCTTTCTCCTCGAGTTTGCCGTTGACCTGCATGAGTGATTCTTGCGTTTGGTCAAGGTCGTTCTCAATGGTCTGGATTTTCTTCTGGAGCTGTCTAGCTTCTTCCTCAGCCTACGAGGAGAAAATTCAACAACTAATATAATTTATTTCTGCACTCTCCACGCCCTACTAAAAGAATAATCAAATTCGGGGCTGGTTTAAATACTTGTACTTTATTAATCTGTTTTATTTATTAATGATTATTATGAAGACATTTCTTCTTTAATAAAAGAACCAAGTGTTTAACAATGGCAACTACTATAACGTTGGTAAGAAAAACCCAAGTTGTATGTCAGCTTCAAAATTCGACCTTTCGGCATGTAAGACGATCACTAAGTTTAGATTTCCATATATTGCTATGGTCTCTGAACCTATGCGGCGGACAAAGAGTGAAAAATGTTTAAATCCGTAAGATTTTAGCTCATCCAAAGAGTACCAAGCCATTCATTATTATTTTTTAATTTAAAATGATAAATTTTATTGAAGCTAACTCCTTTTAAACACAATAAGTGCAAATATGAACACACCTTGCTTTTCCATGACAGTTAGTCAGTCCCCCTTAGTTGTTGTTGTTGTAACGATATGCAAATACGAGCTTGAGTTTTTAAATTAGATTCTACAAAACGTCTTTAATAATCTACTACTTTTCTATGTTTGTGTGTTGTGTAGCCTAATAATACAATAAGTCTTCTACATTGGGCTGACGTTACAGTTGCGTGAAGATTCCTAACATGATCCCATCAATTTACAAGAAATGGTAACAATGTAGAAGATGCAACTCTTTACAGAATTACCGAAAAACATAATATCAAGGTATTGAAGTAATACTAAGAACTAAATAACACGAATTTACCTTCTCAGCACGAAGGTTAGCGTCCTTGGCCTGTTGTTCGCATTGTGCGGCACGGTCAAGTGCGTTGTCCTTCTCCAGCTTCATCGCCTGCATCTTCTTTTTGATCGCGTCCATGGTGGCGGCTTTTTGTTTCTACTCCCCTTGATGAAAACTAAAAAAAATAATATATTTCTATTAAGAACCAATGTTTGAATTCTTTCATAACACAGTTATAAGGATTGTTAGCGGCGATGGCAATGTCAATGACCATTACATTGTAAATCCTTTCTCACCCCAAACCTTGGACTCCAGAATTAGCGCAAGGTGGCAAGGTTGATAATTTGGTAGAAATTATTGTAAATTAAATCAAACTCGTATTTAAGTAAAATTTTAAAATAAACAATCCGTTTTCAACAGTGCCGTTTTGACGCCTCAATGAAATTGAGTTGGGATGGGATGGGGGTTGGAATAGATATCAGTTGTAAGCCAGCTGGTTCCTTTACAGTTCATGCACCATATGAAATTCGTATAATACGGAATAATGTTGCTATTTCATGCTAATAATTTGTGAGAGCATAACCTGAGGAACCAGCCTCATTGCGAGCGATAGCTGGTGACTACGTCTACTCCGTGATAATAATGTTATGTCAATATTAATGGTAGTCCTATGTCAATGGGAGACACAAAGGCAGTTATAATTTAGTATGGAATTTTCTATTCTCTAACAATGCTCCCTCCTATGAGTTGAGGCCTGACTCCAGCAGTGGAACGTTAATGGACTGCTACTTACATTAACTTATGTAATTTTCAGATAATTGTGAACATTTTACGTGCTATCTAGGTGAATATTTCAAGTATCTAAATACAAATAAATGCTATAAAAATTGTTTCCCAAAATTGGTTTTCTATATTTTTCTATAAATTGTATTATTCTTTCTGTAAAATGTATTTAGTTCTATATAGATATAAAACGTTTAGCAAAGGGATTAAAAATAATATTTCATAATAAGTATGTAGTAACATTCCGACTATATTGTTAAACGTTCCGTTTATAATCCATGGTGCGTTTCTTTTTATCTGTCTTTCAAGTTAGTCTGTTAAGATCTTTAACGTATATGTAATAACAAAGATAATTAAAGTAACCGATAAGTAATCTAAAATATTCCGATACATATGAAGGAGAAGAGGACTAATTTTTTTCCTTCAAAAATTCTCACTTTCTTAAAAAAATGTTTTTTTAATTTACTTTATTTTATTATTATCTATATAATCCGTACATTCCTGTACATACCAAATGAAATACTGTTTTTGCTGTAAGCATACTGCGTAATGCTTTGAGTTAAAATTTTGAGTATACTACATGTATAGCAAAACTGTTATAATACAAAATGTATTATTTGCGCTATTGTTGAAAATTTTGAATCCATTAAATATTTCCTAAAATTTTAGACTTATTTCTAAGTAATTTTAATCGGAGTATCAGAAAGCTTCATTTTTAATTTTTTTAGTACAACCTAGTGCATTTATCTATTTTATTATATAACATTATTAGTATATAAATGTAGAAAATTATTATTTAAATAATAATTGCCTTCTAATGAATTTAATAATAAATATTATAGATAATATTAGAAACTAGGATTTCTGTGGATAATATAAACCTGCTAGGTAAAGAAAACTAGCTCACGAGTTCAAGCAGTAGTGCATTTACTTCATTTCACTGTTGGTATTTAAATCTAGAAAGTTTTTCTAGTTTCGAACATGATTTTCTTTGAATAATGTTTATAGTATGGACTTTATATAAGTAAATTACCGACTTATAAAAAAGTAATAAATATTAATAATTATATGTATTTGCTCCATTTTTTAGAACTGAGTTCTCTTTTAATAATTTTTTTTATTTAGATGTTCCTGTAATTTAGCGCAAAAGCTAATAACATGACTTAATAATGTGAGGGCAATAATTTTTTACGCTTATAATAGATTTCTAGGATGAATTTTGAGTAAAAATCATAGTTTCGATAAGTTTAATGAACATCACGTATGGCTAATATGAAATGAAGTCAAGTATACCATCGTTTTGCTTAAACTAAAATTCAGACTATTTATAGGTAACTACTTGAAACTTATTAAATATAATTTCACATTCGGCTGTTGCTTATCTTATGTATTTCGTTTTAGTGGTACTTGTGAGTGCACTTCTGAGACTCCTTACATAAGTACTATACCTTAACGATTTTAGAAGTTATATAGAAGTCTCAATTTAAATGTTCTAATAAGTTGCTGGAACGAACAAGCCAATGAAAAACGTATGTATTAAAAAAAATAAGATTGTCATAACGTATACCGATTTGAAACTGGCCTCATTGGGCTAGTGGTTAGCGTGTTCGACTACAGTCATGAAGTCCTGGGTTCGAGTCCCGGGTCGGGCCGGTCGGTCGGTTCAAAAATCTATACTGTGTTTTCTATTAAGATTTTCGCAATATTTGCCCAAATTTGGGAAGTTGGCGGTGTGATCCACCCCCGTGCCTCGGAGAGCACGATAAGCCGTTGGTCCTGCGCCTGATCTCTCTCCGGTCGTGTCGGATTCCCGTCACATCGGACTATGAGAGTGAAGGAATAGAGAGTGCACTTATGTACTACGCCTGCCAAAACGCACTGGAGCAGCGGTCGGTGGTCTATACTCTAAAAAAACCCTCGCTCCTTGGAGTGAGGAGACCTGTGCCCAGCAGTGAGACTTTAATGGGCTGCTACTTATTATACCGATTTCAGAATATATCATATGCAAAATCACGTCTTCGTGTTATAGAAAACATAACACAATAACTTATATCAAGATCGGTCTCGCCGTTCTTCATTTGTAAAGGGCAGATAAGCAGACAATACTCAGAAACAGAACTGGCATTATAAAGTAAACATAGTAATATACAGAAAAATAACGTTAAGCGAATTTCGTCAAAATCACATATTTTCTTTAATTAACGGTCGCAGAAATATTGTTGAAATTTTTATCTCAGATCTACCAAATATACACATAAAATATAAAAATCGAACTAGCCACTTTGGAGGAGTTCGATAACAAACACTGTAGCACGAGATTTTTATTTTGTATATTAGATTTTCCCTTATAATCCTAAAAATGTATTCAAACACGAACAAAAATGTCAAATTTGCGGCATACCATTAGAAAAACTAGAGGTCACCATACATCACTTCGGATTTCTTTACAAAATCAACATAATTTACTCAAACCAACATTTTAATGGATTATTATAACATGTATGGGCTGACCATAAGTACAATGACCATAACGTCCGGAGGCTGCGCGACGTGATTCAAGGGAAAAGCATTCCTTTGCATGAATCATATTTCGCAAAAATGCATTAAGCGCATTGCTAACCGGTTATGTTACATTATTATTTGTGTTTTGTAGTCTTTGCAATCACAATGGCTTAACTATGGAGTGAAAGCTTTAACGAAAATAAATTATAAGCCTACAAGTTAATAAGGAAAAATAAAGTTCAATCTACTCCACCTAGCATAAACGTATTAAGCTCATTACATAAAAAAAACCTTTAAAACTTTTACGTGATCTTTCAATAGATAGCACAATACAATTGTATATAAGTATATATATAATCCACTCCACTATAAGTCAAAAAATATATATTTGATCTTGACTAGATGAATAAAAAAAGAGTAATTTAATAACGATACAAGGTAAATATAGACGTATATCGGGAAAGTGTTCAGAGTGTTTGAATTTCATTTGGATTTAATAAACGAAGTTAAAATCTTACGGATATATACCTAGTACAGAAAAGAAAAAAAAATATTTGACGATTCAAAAGTGCTGTAATATGCCTACTTGAATAAAGATATTTTGATTTGATTTGATTTGACTCAATCTTTAGGTTTTATTTTATAAAACATTTTACAGACTGAAAACAAATTATTTCAATAAAGTTATCTTCTTCATTTCGCAAGAGTAACCTGGAATCTTTTATCATATTTACAGAATTTAACTGCTGACCTATTAAATCCCGCCTGAATCCTACATGGTTAATAATAATTAGCTAATAGTGCCTTAACTACAAACGCTTTATTAATACACTGTAAAAAATTGTAGTAGATAAAATTAATTACAATATGCCAAAATTACATCCAAGGTTAACGTAATTACAAATGCATGAAATTGTTAAAAATTGTGAAATTAAAATTTATTTAAATTAACTTTTTTTGAACGTCTCTGAGATATGTAGGCTAGTAGAATATCACTTAAGAGATCGGTGTTGACTATAATTATATTATAATTGACTATAAAGGAAATAAACAAAACAATATTTATATTGTCATTACTTAAAATTCCCCCTATATAATTTAAATTTATTGTCAATATTCTCAATCGTTATAAAAATATGTACTTTTTTTTTAAACCCCTTAATTTTTTTAAACTTGATTAAAAACTTTTTTAAACTTGTAGTCGATGACATTTCATTTGAACGCAGTTAAAGTTGGCAGTGACTTTATTTTTATACTATATAACTTTATAAACTCGTATTCATTTCAATGCGAAAAAGCACGCTAAATATAAGCATGTTAAAAAAACAGCCATTCCCTTTGGTAAAATAAGAATTGTTGTTTTATTTTTTAAATTACTCTAAAACTAAAACTAAGAGCATATTTAAGGTACAAATTCAATATCAATGAAAGTTAAATTGAAATTGGGTATACAAATACCCAATTTTACGTAGCTTATCATACAACCTAGTTCTTACAGTTTTCTAATTATTATTAATCTAGAAGCTACTAATTAATTGCCAACCTAAATTTTTAACCTTAAAACAGCCTTGTATTAAATTTTCTTAAAATCCTTATCGGTTCCAATGTTAAATTATTGAGCATTAAGTCTACACTTAAACGTACAATTACTTTGTCTTAAATCACAAAATTACTATTTAAATATAAAAGTATACACAGAAATAAGTCCTTTTGATATTTTGAAAAACATCATTAGAGTGTCTGTCTACAATATTGTCGAATTGGCTGAACCGATTGTTTTTCTTACAAGCCTAGATG
The DNA here is from genome assembly GCA_015832385.1 of Elymnias hypermnestra. Classification (NCBI taxonomy): domain Eukaryota; kingdom Metazoa; phylum Arthropoda; class Insecta; order Lepidoptera; family Nymphalidae; genus Elymnias; species Elymnias hypermnestra. The sequence goes on from JACTOM010000824.1 coordinate 1,509,727, forward strand.
TGGGAGAGAATATTACCTTTGTATTCAAACGTATTCTATAATCTAAATTATACGTAGATGTATTTGCGGACATTTATATACTTGATAATGAAACATAATTACGATAACATCTCATTGTATAATGTAATTGTACACCACGCGTGCTTATTTGTATGTGTGTTTTAATATTAGTGAAAAAAGTAGAGAAGTATCTGAATTTACTTATGTAAATATGCGAATATTTAACGGCTTGTTCGGAGCTTCATTAACAAGCTTCAATTTAGATTTAGAAAATTGTGATTCTAATCACTTCCGTTTCTAAGTAAAATCATTAATTACCTCTCACTCTAGAGGACGTCGCATTACTATTTTAGAATTTATTTTTTAATTCTTTTTTGAAGGGTCTTTTGTATTTTGAACAATATGTGCCAGTTGCAGCGTAGACTCAAAGGTACACAGACACCATAGTCGATTTTATCTGTATCACTATACAACACTAAAACAATTAAGCTCGTCCGTTTTTGTCTGTTAAATATATGCAAAGCTAAAGCGTACAATACTATGCTCCGAAATACGCCTAAACATTTTTCCATCTGAGAAAAGTTAGGACTCTATTTAGTAAACCGATTATTCGTGGCCATAAACTCCATAAAGATCACCCAAAATTTTTATATCCATATTATTTCAAAACCTACTTAAAGTCTACACGAAGCCTTATACTGACATAATGCATTCCAAACATATCTCCTCTGTTTACTGTTTCCTGATTGCTTATTTTAGAATTCATCTTTACAATGAAGGCTTTTCCTACAAAATGCACTTTGATTGCACAGATCTACTAGATAGATAGATAAAAAATATACATTCATACCAATGAACTTAAAATATTGTGTATTTGTAAAGTAAAAACAATCAAATGAACTTTTTAACAAATTCTCTCTCTCGACTTTTGTCAGTCTGAAAATTTTCAGATTTAAACGGAAATTTTACTAAAACATATGGTATTTCTCTTCCTGAAATTTCTACGGAAATAGTAAATACTGGGTAGGTAATCGTGGTCGATTTTAGATATTATTTCAATAAAATAACTACCTGCGCATTTATATACTGGTCATACTATTTCTATCTATTTATACAAATAGTTAACCCGATGATCAAGAACAACTCAATATTATTCTTGTTTTTAAGTAACTAGACATAAACTGCAGGTATAATGAGCAAAGATGTATAGGATAAATCAGTCAAGTAGGTGCGGAACATATGTCAATCTTGACGAATCAGGCAAGTATTTTTCATCTAAAGGATATTATAGATTTAAATATAAACAATGGCTCTTATCAAACTGACTAAAATCATTTTATTTTATTGCCGAGAAAATAGCGCTTGACTGTGATCTCATCTGAATATAAGTGATAATACAGTCTAAGACAGTAGCGTGGTAACTCGGTAAGAGATACTTTACCTTTCATAGTTAATACACATCATCATTTCGGAACGCAAAAAATTTACGGATTTGCTGGTAGGGTGATAACTAGCCATGGCCGAAGTTGTCTGCAGGTCCAAACGCTAATTACAAAATGCAACTATCTAAATGCCTATCGAACCCAGACCCTTTTTTCCGCTAGGAAATGTTTGTAACATATGCCCCGACCCATAGTCAGGAGTGTGGGACTCGGCGCGCAGTCCTTACTGTGCGCCGAGCCTTCCTTGCAATACCCACTAAAACCCAGCGGAACCCTCTTAATCCTTGAATGAAGCACCAGGGGTTCAACTTTCGTATTCATCCCGATGAATACGCCTGAACATTCACGAAGGCGGGAAGACTTACACAAACAGACGCTGCCTTGCCTGTGTGAACCAGACCCTCTGCTAACGAAGCCAGTATACAACGATATAACAATTTCTGTGATTGTTATCTTTAGATTTTCTATATGCGTGCCGACCTAAGAAGAACAAACTGATACTGTACTGTGATAACAGCTTCAGGTATATTTATCGTAGGTACGCCGAGAATTAATTCAATGATTGCGCAGTATAACAACTGCATGGTAATAAGTTATAATTAATCGTTTTCGGATACAATTAACACAAAAACATCCGGTTGGCACCATAAACAACACAACTCATTGTATGCAAACTATTAAAAGCCTTCTATATACTATTGTCTTAGTAACGCACATTATGTACATGTATAAATGCACGCGCTTGGTCTGTAGTGTCTGCTTATTTGGTCATTAAATGTTTATTAATTACCTTAGATTTAAATAGTTAAAATGATTATTTATGTTAATATCTTATTTTATATGGGTATTTTTATTATTGAATACATATGCTGTAGAGTTTTTAACAACGTGCTGTAATTTTTTATATAGGAGATAAGAAACTGTGTCTTGTAAATTTTGGTTGAAGTCTAAATCAACATTTTTTTAATAAACATATTCCTGTAAGTATTGTTCTAGCAATGGAAGAGTAATATAACAATGATCATTATTGCCAAATCAGCTCTGCAAAGAGCTAGTTGAATAATCTCTACAAGTGTATTTCCAATGATTTGGGAAAACAGGGAATATTTTAAAGATTTGCATTATTTTGTAAATATATCTATGGTGTCGCTGACTTAATAATGGTAGTACTCGATTAGCTAGCAGAGGGTTTTATTTCCAGCAGGGCAAATTTTTGAAATTATCTATTTTGTCAAGTATATACTAGTCTAGTTTAGTAGTGCGTTATGGTAAACCTAACGATATACCGCACCTTTTCCTATGTAGAATTCGCAGATTACGGTGTTTGTGCATTTTTTTGGCATATATTATTCATATGACAATAGCTCCTAAAATATTTTTACGCTCCTACCATTCACATCCCAATTTTTTTTATGCGATACGACGCATGAGTCAAGTAGTATTACCAAATAATTCAGCACACTTAAAGAAGATATTATTTTAATTAAGATTATATTTTACAATTTGTGAATATAACAGCTATATAGATAAAGGCAAGTTATGATATAAAAATGAAATAAAATTTTGACGTCGATATATTTAAGTTAGTATATGAAACCTTCACATTAGTCACCAAAGTGTATTTTTAATATAGCTTGAAAATCTGGCACACGTCCTCGGTTAAAATACTTGTCAAGAAGTTTAATACACCTACGGCTGTGGCTTATATTTAGTCTGAAACATTTTTTTTAACTAGGACTTTTTATCTCTTAATCCGCCATATATAAATGTGGGTGCAAAACTATGTACCTCAAAGTTTAATAATTGAATAAAAATATCCAAAAAGATTAGTTTCGTATATATTAATGGAGTATAGTAAGTATATTTCCTATGTGAGGTGTAAAAAAATAATGAATTTACTCTTTTATATATCTGATAACATAACTGTAGAATAGCAAAAATACTATATCTCGTTCTATCTCGCTCCTATTGTTTATTTTAAGTATTAATAAAAGTCAAATTTATATATTCATATCCTTATTCCAAAATTTTTCTTCATTGAAGTATTACTTTTTTATTTTTCAACTTTACTAAAATACTTATTGCTTAGCTTACAATTTCTAAATATTTATTTGCATGATAATCCTATTTTCGCTTATATATATATCCAAAAATTTTGCACACAGAAATCTTAAAACTCACTCTATACTCCAATGTGGTTAATTATTTAATAGACCCTAACTAAAGTGAATATTTTTTTATTAAATTTGAACCTAAATCACCTTTCGTTAAAACCGCTGAAAAAAAAACTGGATTCTTAACTAAAAATATTTAGGTTAAATAAGAGGCATAAGGAATAGTTACTAACTATTAAACCTTGCGTGTACTTCTAATGAAACGTCATTAAAATTTCAAAATAATTAAACTATGTAATCCAATCTAAAAATAATCGCTGAAAATAAAAGTAAGACTCGCGCATGCGCATACCTCCTCCGGTTCCCGCGCTCAGACGCCATTGGCCATGGTCTGGCAGATTGCCAAAACGCGGGAAAACTCGGACAAGCACAGTTCCTATTGGCTACAACTAATGAAACCGGGCACCGCGACATTTAAAAATAGCAACAAGGCAAAGGATTACAAAATACTGCTGACAGAAATCCTCACTGAAGAATTTCAATACTAAAACGCACATTTATAACAAAAATGTAACTTCACTTGCTAACAAAGGCCTGTCAATTGAGTATTGCAAACGTCATCGAATTTAGTCTCAAACATAAGTTACTCGAATTCGGGGGATAACCATTTGGGACCTTTTATCAATCCCCTAGGAAAGGCTTATCCAAAAAGGACGCTGTTAACAGGACAAACTGGACTTACCGAAACTTAAAAATAAACGTTCAAGGAATGCACCTTGATAAAACACTTATCACTGTTATACACTATAACACTATCAGAGCGTTGGTACTTACATGTCGAGTCGACGCGTGCTGTGGTGCGACTGGCGAGCGGCGCGGCGGATCCCTCGGTGTCGCCTTACCGCCGCGAAAGGAGATGAGGCCAGAACCCGGCGCCGAGAATATATCTCACGTCAGGGAGAAGGCTTCAAAATTAAAATTTTTATATTATATAAAAAATATTATTTACACAATAAATGTATTTGAAAAGGACAGAAAAATAAATCGTAGACATTTTTGCTTATACGTATTGTATTTCCAATTGATTGTGATACTCGCTTTATTAGAAGCACTTACTTACCTAGTTATAACCAAAAAGTTTGGTGTTCAACCCGTTCCTTTTATTTATTTTTTATTTCAAACAAAATAATTATTATTACAAGTATGACGAAATACATTGGTATGTAATTTACTAAACTATTAATAAAAGTAATAATTAAAGATATTAGGCTAAGACGAAGCTCTATGTTGTCTATAATATTTGAATTCCCCAATAAGGGAACAAAAATATTATTACTTTAGTATCGTAGTAATTCCACATATCGTTTATATTATGTTTACACCAATAACGTACGGTTTTTATAATTCAGGCAGTAGTGAAGTTAATTATACAATTAAGAATGACATCTCATCAAAAAAAGAACATCCTTTGTATGATTTTATCCAAAACAGTTAAGTAGTAAGAGCCCTATGTAATATAATAGTTATTATCTTAGAAAAATATCAGAAAAGATAGAAAATAAAACAAATTTACAATGGTTTTATTTAGTAACTTAATAATTATAACTGCATTGCATGTTACGTAAAGTTTTCTTCCGTAGCCTTAAAGCTTAAAGACTGAAAAGTGTTTCTAAAGACAAATCTTTTAGAACTACCATATAGTGATAGAATATCAAGAATAGTGTGCAATATTATTCGTATCTCAATCATATAGCACCCTGTAGTCGTTAATATGACACCCAAAAGATTTTCGGCCTAATTTCATTATAGAATTTGCGCTATGTTGCAAAATATCTTAATAATCCTGAGGGCTTCGCATGAAGAAGCAATATCATGGCTAATAGACTCATTCTAAGTACTTGCTTTGCGTCTAACGAATCGCACGAAATGCCCCGATAGCGGTTAAATTTTAAAATACGTGACTTTATGAACCAAACCTTTTAACAAGTAACATAATGACGTAAATAATGAGAAAATAAATGAGTTACATTGAAATTTCGACACAACAACGCACGGTCTTATAAGATGACTCACCAGACGAGTAAAGTAAATAGTTGACCCAGATGTAACTTTTAAGGCGCCATGTTTAACCTTGCCTGCTACTGAGGTGATTGAGAACAGTGTTGCTATTTTCAGGTAAATTACAACAGGCTTTTCTAATAATGATATAACTAAGGAAATACCACATTGTCATTCGTCGTAGACTAGAGTAATTGGGGTAAATCGATCGGAGAAATACCACAGAATACCACCATGTTGCTTCATTGCTAAAGTGGGCGTTCTGTAGAAAAGGGTAGGTAATGATTATTAGCGATTCCGTTGATCTTGTAAATTTTATGGGGGACAGGGATCTCTAAATATGAGGTGAACCTTATGCGCAATTGTCGGGTTATTACTATAAAAACTTAAGTTTTGTTAAACACAAATCGGTTGATTCTGTAAATTTAAAATACTGAAATTATTTATGTGTTAAGTATTCTTCACAAATTTAGAAATCTACCTTTCTTAAAGAAAAGTTCTCCTTTTGAGTTTTTATACCATCACTTTTAAACGTTGAACTCAGTCTACCTCTTTCGGAGATAAGCTGGACAAGTAAATACCTAAATTAAAAAAAAAAACACGTCAAAAATACCATCAGATGAAATAGTTATCAAGTATTTCGCTAATAGACATGCTTTGTGATTATATTATATTCACTAATATTACATCACTAAAATTACGAGGTGTGTTCAAAAAGTATCGCGAATTTTGAATTTTCGCGGGTTACGTATATTCGAATTTCGAATTTTTTGTGGCGTTATGTTGGTACTCATGTCTCTCACTTATGCCGACAAGCTCGGCCATTTTGAATGTTCATTTAATTGTTGACAGCTGCTTTGCTTGCACGTGTTTTGGATCGTCTTCGATTTTTACCTATTCAAAAAAATGGATCAAAGAACCTGTATCAAATTTTGTGTGAAAAACGAAATTAAGTGCGCGGATGCATTCCGAATGTTGACTGTGGCATACGGAGAAGCTACCTTGGACCGAAGCAACGTTTATCGGTGGTACAAAATGTTCTCAGAAGGCCGAGAAGATGTGAACGACGAAGAGCGTGCCGGACGCCCGAGCACTTCAACAACAGACGAAAAAATTAATGAAGTGGAGAAAATGGTATTGGCCAATCGTCGAATCACCGTTAGAGAAGTTGCTGAGGACCTAAACATATCGATTGGCTCGTGCCATTCGATTTTTATCAATGATTTGGGCATGAGACGGGTCGCCGCGAAATTCGTACCAAAATTGCTCAATTGTGACCAAAAACAGCATCGCATGAACATTGCTAATGAGATGTTAAACTCTGTCCGCGACGACCCAAATTTGCTCCAGAGGGTCATAACTGGTGACGAATCGTGGGTTTATGGTTATGACGTGGAAACCAAAGCTCAATCATCTCAATGGAAGCTGCCGCACGAACCAAGACCGAAAAAAGCGCGCCAAGTTCGATCGAATGTGAAAGTTTTGCTGACAGTTTTCTTTGATTGCAGGGGCGTGGTGCATCATGAGTTCTTGCCACAGGGAAGAACGGTCAATAAGGAATATTACCTGCAAGTTATGCGCAATTTGCGCGAAGCAATCCGCCAGAAACGCCCGGATTTGTGGAAGAACAAAAATTGGCTTTTGCACCACGATAACGCCCCTGCTCACACATCGTTGCTTGTGCGCGACTTTTTGGCCAAAAACAACACACTAATGATGCCGCAGCCACCGTATTCCCCAGATCTGGCCCCCTGTGACTTTTTCTTGTTCCCTAAACTGAAGAGGCCCATGAAAGGACGACGTTACTCTTCTCTTGACGAGATAAAGACGGCATCGAAGGAGGAGCTGAACAAGATAAAAAAAAATGATTTTTTGAAGTGCTTCGAAGATTGGAAAAACCGTTGGCACAAGTGTATAATATCTCATGGGGATTACTTTGAAGGGGACAAAATAGATATTCATGAATAAATAAATAATTTTTGAAAAAACACAAAATTCGCGATACTTTTTGAACACACAGCGTATATCATCATTATCACAACACGTCGGCCTGTGGTGGTCATTTTACGTATTAAATAGAGTAATACAAAATTGTATTTAAAAACCTTTAATCCTAATTATTGGTGTATAAAAATTTTGCTTGTGGCAATATTGACTTAATGACTCCATCGCAATTAAATTGCGTTTAACGTAGACAATTAGCTGAAGCCTTTATGATTGTAGAAGCCATATTAGGCTTTTATGGTGTTTGATTGATACGATATGACGCCAACAAGCGTTTCATTCAAGGCTTATTACTATTATTTAAGCAGAACTTGGCAGTTTATCCAAAGGTCTTAGTATAATTAGATATTTTGTGTATTTTCCTATCTAAGGTACAAAACGGCGATTGTACATATGTATTAAGGTAAAAAAACTGCCTTTTAACGCCTAAGAGAGATGATATTAAACCACTCTCCTATGAGTACACTTAAGAGATTTGGGGTGCTGATTGTTGTTTCTTTTAACATCAACGGATGTTAGTGTTATAATGATAATATATGATGAAAAGATAAATAGGATCATATTAAGTCGAAGCACAGTATCCCCGACGGAAGGGAGGAGGCAACAGGAGACGGAGGTTCATCCAACTCCTCCCCTTGTAGTGCACCTTCGAGCCGGCTTCATTCGGAGAGGCAAGAGAGAAGTGCCCTAACGAACTTCTAGTGCTTCCATTCACGAATGACGAGGGCTCCGATGGGTATTACTGGCGAGTCCCACACTCCCATCTGTCCTTCAGGCGGGGTGTGTAAATGCATTTTCCAACGATAAAAATAAATAGGAACATATTAACTTGGAACTGAGTACAAAGGCTAGCTGAAATATGAGTTTTATAACAACTTATTAATTACTCATTAATGGGCGCTGTTGTCTCCACTAATAAAAGAGTCAATAATAAAATCTAAGAAACAGTTTTTAATAATGAGGAAGATACTGGTGCCTGCTTAAGGTTCGATCTCGTGTCTCTTTCACCGACAACCCTGTTCTCATCATGTTATCGTGGCTGAAACGTTATAATTCTTCATACCACATATAATTATGTATCTTTCTCCTTCGTCCACCATAACTGCCATTTTAAATTTTTTTCCATGTAAAAAAAACAGTCATTTGTATTTGAATACTCAAGAAAACTAATAATTCTCACGATATTATGTGAGCAAGCAATCTTATGCAATCATAGCATTATCGATTATGTGTTAATGTTTTTGTACATTTTAATTATGGCACGTATTACATATTGAATACCTACTGTACATTAAAACTAATTATATATGGCTGTCTTTATTTCATGAAAATGTAACAGAAAGAAGTTACCATGTTGGCTGTCACAGTACCCAGTTTTTGCTATATACATAATACATATTCATTGTGCATTGAATTTGGAAATTTCTTCACATGAATTCTTAAACATTACTACATATAAGTACTGCATTTATTTTCTAATATAGTGGGTATCTCAAATTAAATTCAACGTAAAAGATATATTACGTCAAAGTAAAATATTTAACAATTTACTCATATGTGTATGTGGGTTAAATGACGCAGCCTTGCAGGACCTTTGTTAAAAATGCCTTTGCCATACCATAAGGAAAACAATGTACGTTAAGGAAACATTTTAATGATTCATGATTTTAAGATGAAAACCACCTTATTCAACATTTGATACACACATTCACTTTTGTATGAATGTACATGAAAATTCTTTTAGAACCAGCTAAAACAATTTTATAAAAAATAACTACGGATATTCCAATCAGTTGTTTTGTAGTATTCAGAAAAGCTTTCTGTCTGCTGTAGCAGAGTTTGATATGACTTATTTGCATGGAATAGATATAATTTTGGTTAACATTTGGCCCAAATTGTTAAAATACAAATAACTTATAACTAAGTTAGTGATAAATAGAATATAATAATACAAAAAATAAATGAAATTAAGCTAAATTAAATACAATTAAATTAAATTAAATCAAATCAAATTAAAATCAAAATCACGACTATCAATTAAACAAATGTGAAAATATTGTAAATATAAAGACGTCTTATATACTAGCTGAGGGTTGTCCCTAGGCATCATTTTCTGTTGCTCGTCAGATGAACAGACAGCCAATATGTGAATATAGGGCTAGGCATTCCCACTCAAATGGTTTTAAGAATGCTGTTATGCGATGCCCTCATTCTCTCCCAAAAAGAGGCAATCCGTGCCCTCATAACAGCATAGAAATCGGGCACTCCCGTTTCAGCAAACATGCCAGACGCACTGCAATATCTGGGCAAACCCATCAAGATGCGAAAAGCGTCATTATAGTATATAATGAAACCCTTTTGAAATAAGAGAACAAATGAATCAAGGTATTAATGCATTTAACCGATATACATATACTTTTCTGTAGGTACAACTCTAAAATGTATACTAGTATTAAAAGTCCGAGGTCGGCTTGATCAGCAGTTTAAAGGTTTTAGGGATCCAGCAAAGCTTCTAAACCTGTAAATACGCTTTTTTATGTAAAAAAAATGTTAGTACAGAGTTGAAACTTGAAATTTACGCAGTATTTTCGCATTGCACTCTTATGTCAATGCCTTTCTTATGCCGTTTTATGAGACTCAAACAAAATGCACTTGTATAATAATTAAGAGCATATATTTTTAAATAATTATATACCTGCAAGACATTTCACTAATATTACAAAACATAACAGACTATTTTTCAATTCATACTATGAGTTCTCACACTCTATATATATGTAAGCCCCTTAAGCTCACACTCACTATATGCTGATACAGGCACAATAAAAAGCTTGCATACTTCTTCCAACCGCTGACGCTCACTTGTTACCAGCACGGAATCGAAACTAAGTAGAATTAATTTTGGCGTTTTTTTTTCGAATTGTGTAGTTGCTGTTAGCCCTACTGGCTTTGATAGCTTAACCGAGAGGGGTGGCGAGCGCAGAAGCTCCGCCTCGAAGGGCCTCTAAGGAACGTTGCTCTAAGGGCGCCTCCTGCGAGGCTCGGACCTAGGCTCAGAGCAACGTTTGTTGCTGCTGAAATGGACAATTGGACAGGTGCTTAGTCTTGACGCCCATGGGTCCGCGGCCGGGGTGCATCAGATAGCGGGGACCTCGTCTTCACCGGCGAAGACGCTGTGTGTGTGTGATAGTGTACGGGGCGTTGTCAATAGTAATCTGGTCGTCTGGATCGTCAAGGAGGTGTTTGGGCCGCCTCTTCCTAGGTGGGATGTTTAGCCTAATCCCATAAGAGACGGCATTTCTAATGAGAGAGCGTTTTAAAATAGCTGTTAACCGTTGCGAGGTCGAGATCTCTATGGAGATTGACGTTGCAACCAGCCGGTGTGCAGGAACGTGAACGAACACTACAGTCGCATAAGAGAATATGGGACGGATGCAAGTTTTAATTTTGGCGCCAAAATGGCCCATTTATATGCCGCAACTATGGATGACAAACGTTACTATTGGAACAAGTTAGCGCTCCAAGGCGTATTTTATTAAAATTATTATAAACATCTATCTTGTCGTTTTATTTAATATTATAAATATTTGTATAAATTCTTTACAAAGTAAAGGTAAAGATATATAATAAAATAACATTTAATTGAGACTCTACATTAAAACTATACATTTACCAAGAAGATTAAACTATATAGTGGGAATCTTGATAAAATTCTCAACCGTTAATATAATAATTTTTTTAATCATCTACTCAGATTCAAACACGTTTTTTCAACTTGTGGTGGATGACACTTGATGTGAATATAGATTTTTTTAATATTAATTTAATTTATTTGCGCAAAATAGTACAACTTGAGCATAATCAATTGGATTACATGAAAGCCTTTTTTAAATTATTTATACTCTTCGTATATACGCATATCATTGAATGTCAATAAAATGCTTTTCATTTATCGACTCAAGTACAAATACATTTTATTTAATTGCAATGCAAGACATTTAAAGTTAATTTATTTATTCGCTTTATTGTACACCAGTATTACATACTAAGTAGAGTAAAAGTTATACTAAGAAGCGACTTAACAAAAGGCGGTCTTATCGCTTTATAGCGATCTCTTCCAGACAACCTTAAGAACAAAGAAAGACAGTAAACGAAAAGGCGGGCGATGTACGTAAAGATATTTTAATATTTCACGAAGAAGGTTTAATCGTTTCATTTTAATATATTTTAACACATATTTTTGCAGTAGGGATTAACTCTCTTTTTTATATTATTCTGTTTATTCTGAAGTCCCCACGGCGAATTGCAATTTTGTGTGTAAATCAGACTGAGCCACAACGAAGCCTTATCAGGTTTAGTTAGTGTTATATACGAGTAATTTACAGGAAACTAGCGCGAACACATGCCGTTGTGGTATTTTAAATCACGCTGACGACAGAAATAGTGCATGTCGTCACAACAATCTTATTAGTAACAGAAAGAGCTTAACTCATTGGGCGATTGCAAAATTCCCTCTATATATAATGATTGAAAAAATTAAAATTATTCTGTGAACATTAAAAAGTAATTATAAGAAATATCTATTAATTCCTACAACATCTAGGTCCGAGTTTGGGGCGGGCGAGTTCAAAAATCTGTATTGGGTTTTTTATTTAGATTTTATCAATATTTGCCCGAAATTGTGAAGTCGGTCATCGGTCATATGCCTGTTATCTCTCTGGTCGCATCGGACTATAAGAGTGAAGGAATAGAGAGTGCACTTGTGCACTATACCTGTCAACCCGCAATAGAGCAACGTGGTATGCTGCTTTAAAAACTGTCTCTCCTATGAGTGAGGAGGCCTGTGCCTAGCAATGGGACGTTAATAGACTGCTACTTCCCTTACCTTACCATTAAGCACAAACTTCTTAAGCCAATTACATAGGAAGAAATCTTCTGTGTGAGGTTTTAAAAGATGGCACAGTACAATGTTTACTAAATACGATTATTATTTCATAAAATTTAATTAACAACAATATTTGAAAAAACATCACAACTTGAGTGAATAATAATTTGAACCACATATATCTTTAGAGAGAGTATAAATTAATAGTATTTATTTATTTTGAGATAGAGATAGATTGAAAAAGAATTTAAACCCTAATTGTTTCCCTGGATTTTTTGGCAAAGCAATTTAGGGTGTAGAATGTTACCCTGATAGCATTTGTGTTCATCCTGTAATGAACTACTAACTAAGAACTATGTGTACTTCGGGCCCAAAGTGATTTTACATATTACAGATGTCAGTTTTAGGACGATAATAAATAAAGATATCACATTTATTCGACTTAACATAATCAATAGATACAAATAAAACTTGTCATCACATATCTATTTGCTTCGGCCTCGTGCATTTAAAATATGGACAAGTTTAAGTAATTACAAGATAGCCAAGGAAAATCTAGCTGGTTAGTGACTCAGCCTATACGAACGTCCATACGTTCATTCAAATATTTTTCTTTATAGCTTTAAAGTGCACTGGGCCTGTAGACAACGGAAATTACGAAGATTTCTAACGTTTAAAAATGTATTAATGACGTTTCATTTTTTGATATGAAACGTTAATCCCATACATTTTAAGCGTTAGCAATCTTCGTAAGTTGCGTTGTCTCAGAGGTCAGTTCTGAATTTATGTATATTTTAACGTCAATGATGTCTATTATATGGTATATTTTCTAATTTTTGAAAAAGAAAATTGTAATTCGACTTTAACGTCAACATTCCGATACAGATTTAAATGTTTTTTTTTAAACCCTGTAGCGACAGAGAACTTAATAGATCCAAGGATCTGAAATTACTTAGTGTAAAATTAATCCTAAATTAATTTCGTATCCATCAGCAAAGACAATAACTAATTATAAAAATTATTTTAAACAATAAAGTATAGGCTACGCGCGATAAAGCGATAGCTGTCAATAATAAATTTTCCAAAGACACAGGTTCCTAACTATTTCAAAACATTTATATATATTATTATTAACTATAACTATTTGTAACCAGTCCATCGAATTCAACTGCCTCATTGGTCTAGTGGTTAGCATGTTCAACTACAGTCATGAGGTCCTGGGTTCGAGACCCGGGTCGAACCAATAATTCAAAATAGATATTGAGTTTTCTATTAAGATTTTCTCAATATTTGCCCGAAGTTGGGAAGCTGGCGGTGTGATCCACCCCCATGCCTCGGAGAGCACGTTAGGCCATCGGTCCTGCGCCTGATCTCTCTCTGATCGTGTGGGATTCCCGTGACATCGGACTATGAGAGTGAAGGAATAGAGAGTACACTTATGTATTATGCCTGCCAATCCGCAGTGGAGCGTGGTGGGTCTATGCTGTAACCCCTCTCATATGAGTGATGAGGCCTGTGCCCATCTGTGGGACGTTAATAGGCTGCTACTTACCTTACCTTACATCGAATTCAATTGTACACTGATATTGACCAATAACAAATTATATAGGCTTCCCTGGGTTACCAATCAAATCACCAACCCTGTAAAATAATGAAATCATCGAGAAATTTTACAATTATTTTTATACATATAGATATACTGAAATATTTGTGACACATAGGATAAATGCCGATTAGATGTCAGTAATTACATCATTTTTAAAAAAGCAGGCACAACTATTTATGTCGCATACTGTAGCACGTTGGAGCACTATTTCAGAGTCTGTGCATTCCAAAAATAATCTATATTTAAATATATTGTTCTGAAATATCTGGAAATATAAACAAGTAATAATCTAGCACGAACTTCTTTTTGCTTTTCATAGATAACGTTGGACAATTCTTCGTTAAGACTGTAAATTCATTTAATTATATTAATATAAAAAAAAATTGTATTAACATCAAGTGCATTGCAAGTATAAAAACTGTATTTGTACTTGAGCAATCCGGATCCTCCGATCCATTCCGGATGCTTTTTTTATTTCTAAACTAAAAATAATCAAGTTGCTCCTTATAACATCGGCCCAATCATTTTAAAGATTAATTGGATCAAACAGGCAGTTAGACACACAAACAGACAGAAAGCTATAAGGCAGACAAAAATTAAAAATAATGTTTTTTATATATAAGTACGGTTCATACTTTCATGGGCAGTCGTAAAAAAGCTGTTAATTTGAAATTACGATCTCATGCTGAAACAGACACATAATTACTGCAATTTTAATTATTTATATACATTGCAAAGTGAATAAGATATATTACGATTAAGATAGAAAGTATTAACTAATAGTACGTTTTGAAAAAGCAACAATTTTCGCCATATACTGGCAACAAAGGTAAACGTTGAAAACCTGTGTCGACAGATCCCAGATGTTCATAACCCATAAGTGGTAATGTCGTAATAACAATCTCGAGCGCCGGACAGGCGGCGGCCTTGCTATCCAGTCCTTTTAAAGGCAGTCGCAGGCCCTGGTGCTTAACAATTGCCCCAGAACAAAACTATTCTTATACGGATACTAAGATATAATATTGTAAAACATGTAATTAAATAATAATTGCACTTTATTAAGATACAACGTCCGAACCAAATCCCATTCAATCGTTTGCAACTAAACTCTAAGCATAATCAGCGACCGTGTAGATTGTAAGAGATCCATATATCATCGACAGATAAACGCTTTGTTCCGTGTTCGAGTTAAATAGTACTTTTACGAAAAATTCTACTGTAAATCATAAAGTCATTTTTTGATTAGAGCACAACCATATAAGATTGAAAAGAGGACAAACAGCTCTTTCTCAAGATTATATTTGCGTATGAAAATATTAAATAAAATCATATAGTCTAGCAGCCCCAGCCAGTACTATGTTTTTAGTAATTAATAACAGGCTAAATCTTCGTGAGTGGGTTACAACGAGACGCCCAAGATTTTCTTCGAGATAATTTTCGATAGAGGAAGATTTAGAGCGCAGTTGCTAAACATGTCAATTATGGGTCGAAATTGACTACCTAACAATAGGGTTTTTAATTGATATGACAAGACGATTATAACTCGAAAAAAGAATTGTCCTACAAAATGGATGGCTTTTTTTTGGAGCGTCCTCGTGCTCGTCCTTTTGTTATTAATCACTGGAAAACACTACGAGGGGTGCTGGTCCAATACTACGTATAGGCAAAAATAAAGGTATTTGAAAACAAATACTGATTCAGATTAAAAGTGAAATTTTATTATAGACTTAGAAACCATCTAACCGATATGCCCCAAACCGATTCCATTAGAAGGACAATAATACGAATATAGTTCAACTTCTGAACTCAGAACGAGATCTAAAAAAAATATTCACGATTGATTTGGAAGGAATATAGTACAGTGTAGTTGTAGTATAGTACTTTTGTAATATAGA
This sequence comes from Elymnias hypermnestra, assembly GCA_015832385.1. Lineage (NCBI taxonomy): Eukaryota > Metazoa > Arthropoda > Insecta > Lepidoptera > Nymphalidae > Elymnias > Elymnias hypermnestra. Next base: position 1,525,731 of record JACTOM010000824.1, read on the forward strand.
CGCTAAATATTGGTTTACCTATTACATAAAGAGATCGAATATAAATATAACATAGTTTATGTGATTAGTCTTATCACTGATACTTCTGACGTCAGCCTTACCACGTGTTACAAATAAGAAGAAATAAGTACCATATGGTTGGCAACCTTGTTTTCTATATCCAGATAGGAACAGCTGTGTTGTAACCTAGGTCACTTTGGAGAAAATACTTACAAAACCTTCAAGCAACAATATCATTGAAGACCCATGCAATAAAAGGACAGAGTTATATATCTATAAATTATTATATAAATGTCAATGCTATCCACTTAATCTATTTTGTATATTACACTGATGGATCAAAGTCTGTGATTTTGATGTTACAGCGTTATGTGTAGCTGATTATTTCATAAATTGCATAGGTATTGCTAAAACTAATAGGGTAAAACAAGAAAAATATGTGAGTGAGCCGATATGAAAAATATTTTGACGTGCAAGTATTCGCTTCGTTAGCAGAGGATCTGGATTCCCGACAAGGCAGATTTAGGAAACTGCATTTATCTGAGTTGGAACTGGTGGTGAACTTTCGGTCGTGGTTGTTTACTACCTTTGCAGCAAAGATGTGCGACCAAGCAAAGAAACCATGTGAGACTGTATCGTCACTGACCATTAGGCGAGATCAAGCACCATCGTCAGCAATAAAAAATCTTATTACTGAGTTAACATACTTGATTTTACTAAGTTAACATGACAAAGGAACAGCGATTTGATTTATGTAGACCATCTTTCACTCTAAACTTAAAACAAACAAAAATATATTTCACGGAACTCCGGAACGGATTTAGTATCATCTAAGCAATGAAGTAATAACAGATGGAAATACTACGGTATCACTAAAACAACGATATAAATTTGTATGCATACACATGTCTCTGGCAACATATGTAAGCAGGAGGATTCAAATAACGTAAATTTCTGGCATAGGACTATAACTTTATAAGTTTGTATCTGTGACTTTATAACGCTTCTTTTCCTTAAAGCTTTTGCAAGTAAACCCCAACTGAGCCTACGAGAGTAAAATGTCTCGAAGGAACACAGGCCGTTATAAACACCATTTTACTAAGCAAACTAAAAATACTCATGAGATATACGCCAAAGTCATGAAAAGCTAGACGCTGTTGCCGATTGGCTATTTGGCAATACGTAACGAGTGACGCAAACGATGCGCTCATTTTAAATATTCCGAAATATCGATGCTGGAAATGCTTTTCTCGACAATTAAGCGATGGAAATAACAGCTACTCTATATTTAAGCTTTCCCGGGAGTGGCATTCTCGTAGTTATACTATGGAAATGTAGAGAAACCCCTAACTTATTGAATCGAATTGTCAAGCTGAACCAGACTTGAATCTACCTGAAAATATCATTAAAATCGGTCCTATCGTCCGACCAATTCAATAACATAGACCCGTACAGGATTATATATCACGCTGCTTTGGAATAGTGACACGATTAAAAAATATATATTAATTCAACATGTTTAAATTAACCAATGACATAATGAGATTTTGTGGTACCACAGCATGATTTCTGCACATTTCATTTCGTTTATAATATATTCTAGACTAGCCTCCTAAAGTTGAAAAAAAATTCATGTAAAGTAGTAATATGTATAAAAATGTTGTATTGACTTTCTTCTAGGTTCTAATGAGTTTAAAGGCACTTTTTCACCACTTAGCTATGATTCACATGGCAGTGATTATTTTATTTACTCAATGGATAGCCAAAGCTTTCCACTACTTCAGACCTCACATAATTTTATCAAAGAAACCGTTATGGCCTGTGAGTTTTTGCAAGAAAGAGAAATCGAACTCAGAACTAGCAATATGTAATTATAAATACGTATACATCGACATAACTTACATACAATGACTCAAAAGAAAATATAGTCCTCATAAGCAATAAGGCTTTGTTCTTAAATAAAGATATTACAATTTTAAGTAACAAATAATACATTTTGATTTATCAGAGGTATAGTAAAATATTTTATTGTAATATACAAAATCTCGTACAGATCAATGTGACTGCCGATTATAAAATATTCATGTGACAAATTTTTACGATTTTGTAGTGATTTATTTCAACAAGCGCATGTAGTACGATTATATTCAGTCGATATTGCACGTATCGTTTGAAGCCGACCTCGACATTTTTGTAGGGCTTCATGTTTTATGCACTTTAATTAAAAGTAGCCCAATACAGCGATAATTAAAAGAATATATTTGTAATTAAGATCGTTTAATTTTAAGCGCGCGATCTAGATTGAGCCAACTGCGACAAAACCAAATTAGAGTTTCGCTGCTTTCAAATAACAATAATAAAAATGGAATACTTTAAAGAATATTTACTTTTTGGGGAAATTAATTTAAAGACATAATTATGTCGTTTTTACTGCAAGCGCAAGAATGCGAGTTACTACTAACTTATACTTACTTATTTTCAATACACGTTTAGAGTTAAGCTAAAAATTCCACCAAAATTTTACTTTCCAACACTTTCGACAGTTTTACTATCAGAAAATCACTTCCTACTAAAACTTCTTTGGCAAAGTAATTTTTAAATCTTGTTATACAAATCTAAAACTTTAGATTTCCGAAACTTGGAAGGAGGGAAAAAGGATATCTTCCTAGGAATTAATGAATTTAACTGTCATTAAAATATTAAGTGTCGAAAATTAATATAATTTATTGAAATCTCATACGACGAATTGTAAATAAAAATGCCACGTAGTTTTTGTCAATATTAGAAATGATTAATAATAATAATAATCATTTATTTATTTTAATGAAATTTTATTTTTGAATTAAAAAATTAGAATAGAGAATTTATGAAATATTCTTAGTTTATATTTTATGAAAAATCGTATTTTTTTTGTTCAGAGTGTATTTAGCTGTTAGCCCTACTGTCTTTTACAGCGTAACCGGAGCCCTGAAAAGGGCTCGCTCTCATGGGAAACGCCGCTCCAAGGGAGTTTCCTGCGAGACCGAGCCTCGGCTTGGAACGACGTTATCATATAGCATCATAATATCGGGCATTGGGGGAGGGGGGGATTGTGTCTGTCTCTACCTGGTATAGTAGATTGTCGACTGTCGTCTTGTTGTCGGGGTCGTTGAGGACATATTTAGGCAGTCTCTCCTTAGGGGGAACGTGGAGACGGATCCTATAGAAGGACGCGTTAACCACTAGTGGGTTCCTATGATTAATGGCTTTCTGAAATAATTTTCGGAGAACTCTTTGAAATGACTCCTTATCGTGGGGAGTTCTAAATCCCTATGTAGATCAACGCTTCGGACGTACCAGGAGCATCCCGAGGCCATCCTCATAAATGTTTTGGAGCGTCGGCAGACGGGCTAGTCTGCGTTCTGGCACGTGTGCGAAAACGACGCTGGTGTATGACATGATGGGGTAAAATCCTATATTGATTTTTTTAATAACGAGTGACAAATTAAAATGCCACATAGTATTTGTACACATTGAAACTACCTAACCTTCAAAGAAAATAGCATAAAAATTGCTGCACATCTTTGTGACGCCAATCATGCGTTTCATACCCTCATGCTCCTAAAGAAGTTTCACTTCAAGAATTTACTTGATTTAAGGAACATTTTTAATAGCGTTATTATATTAAAAAATGTCTGTTAATATTATTGTAGTTTTAATGCTCTCGGTATTTTATTGTACTTTAAATCAGTGGGTTATGGTTTCATAATTTTTACAAATATTTTTATGAGGTTTCAATCTTGCTATTTCTACTTATTACGAGTTTCATCCGCAAAAATGATACCTCAAAAAGACTTTTCACTTTAAAAAAAACGTACAATGGATACTTTAATTTTGCGGTTACCAAGAGACAAATCAAGAGTTAATGTTCTGTGTTTCGTTCATTAGCTTATTCTTTAGGTAATCCATGCACCCATTCACTCACGCTTTCATTCATTAAAATTAAATAATTTTTTTGCATCTTAAGGAGATAATCTTACAATTCGTGCATCAGCGCATCTGCTTTGGCTAGGATCCCATAGTTATTACAGCTTTAAACATAGAATAAGAGTATGTTTTCGATTTGTTCAAATGAAAATTATTTCTTACACAAAAAGCAGATGGATTCTATGAAAATTATCTCGGCATGCAGTAGCTCGTTAAGATTCCTCTATAATCTAGTCTCACCGCCAATGAAAAATGATGTATTTTTTAACGAGTCTCAAAATTAGACGTTACTTAAAAAAATACACAAATATTTTTTTAAACCCAATTGGATGTAGGTAACAATACAAATTGCCATATTGATATGTATTTATTGGTTATGTTTTCAAATATTAATACACACGTACGTGAATTGATTTATTACCGACAGAAGACAGAAATGCTTTTATAGTAACAAACATTTTATAACAAAGGTAATACGACCATAGAAACATAAATGAATAAAAAATTAGTTCCCGGCTTATACCACCTAAGCACTTAATGTTGGGTAGAACACGATTTGAAAGTGATTTTGTAAGTGTAGCCTCTTTTTTTCAACTGGGCCAGTAAAAATTCCTACTTCTATGAACAAGGCATAATGTCTGAACATTTAAGTTTCAATTTTTAACAAATAATTGTAGATAAAACGCATGTCAGAAGTGACACTTCTTTGGCAAAGTAGTCTTTAAGTCTGTTTATATTTATACAAATCTAAAACTTTAGATTTCCGAGACTTAGTGGAAGGGTTAAAGGAAGATATGTTAGGAATTGATTGAATTTAATTGTCATTAAAAGTATCGAAAATTAACACAAATAATTTTTTGAAATCTCAAATGACAAATTATAAATAAAAATACGACGTGTCAAAATTAGAAATTATTAATAAAAGATAAGAAAATTTATGAAATATAGTATATTCAATTATTAAAAGACGAGTGATAAATTAAAATGTCACATGTTATTTGTCAATATTAAAACTAACTAACCTTCAAACTTATTCGCATAAAAACGCTGCACATCTTCGTGAAGCGAATCACGTGTTTCATCCGTAAAAATTTTATCCTAATGCGCCTCTTAAACAATCTTAATATACTTGATTTAAGATACATTTTTAATAGCGTCATTATATTAAAAAATTGTCTGCTGATGTTGTTGTATTGTTAATGCTCTTGGTATTTTAAAATGTGCTTTAAATCAGTGAGTTATGGTTTCATAATTTTTACAAATATTTTTATGAAGTTTCTATATCGCTATATCTACTTAATACGCGTCTCCACCTCATTTCTTTTCGTTCACTACTTATACTATTATGTAGTTTACGGAAGCAGAATACCAGGACATAAATTTCAAGTAGTACAAAATATAATTTTGAGATACTTTTACATTTTAACATTGTACAACTTCTTCTATGTCCTACCCAACACTATATGAAATATTAACATGTAAATATCACTAACCACTTACTTATTAATTTATTTATAAACTAGTTATGATTTGTAAACGCCATTTCCTAAGTAATAACCTTTTTATTTCTAGAACTAGAATTAAGCAAGTAGTATTTCAGATTCATGCTCTATAATAGGTTTGAGTTTTAAATGAAATGTCCTCTTTCGTTTAGAGATATAACAATAGTAAATCCATATCTAATAAATATATGCCTATTTTAAAACATTCAAGTAGGTTCAAAAACAGCTATCCTATTTTCTCGCTAAGCTCCGAATATAATAATGTCATTTACAGGCGACAGAATAAACAATACATACATATTTTATCCTTTTCATCAAATTTTTGTGTGTTCAGGAGGATTTAAGAACGGTTTGGTTAAAAAATTCATGAGTTGAATTATAGTTTTCCTCAAATTTCCACAGAATCAGGAACTACGCGGGTGACACTGCTATACACCTAAACTTAAAAGTTATATAGTGTATAGTAGTGAAAATAAGTAATAGGTTGTATATATTTTCACCAGGATCTAAATATAAAAGGTCAGTTTTATTATTACAATAATTAGAAGTGAATAAAAATGATATATATTTTGTTTATATTTTTCTTTTTATTTTAACCATTTAATACTTTAATTGTGTTCACTAACAAGTAATATACGTGTAAGTGAATGTGTTAGATTTTCTATTATTTATATTCTAAGTATATGTAAATTGTTAAAGTTCTTTAATATAACAATATAACTATTTGTAGATAATCAAAATTAAATAAAATTCGTTTTCATATTCTTTAACACACTTGATAAATACTGCCCAAATGTCACACATGAATTCCAAAAGATGATCATAATTAAGTTGTAAAAAAATAAAAATAATATTAAACTAGAATTTATTATTTAAATTGGAACACATTAATGATACTACTGAACTTTTCTATGGTACTCTGGTGTGGCATTCCCATAATCTTGCAAATTGAACAATGTTGATCTGTTTGTCACCATGTATTTGAGAAAATCTTGTATGTGAGTCAGAACATGTTGCAATGACTTCTCGTCTAAAGCTGTGTATGCCAGCATCGGTCCCATCTTAGCAAACAATCTTAGCAAATGTATCGAACCATATATTTGTGACATTGGCGTGTCTGGATAGTCCTGCAATATTTCACTGTACTGAGGGCGTTCAAATTTGTATAGCAATTGGGAACCGAGTGTTGCATTGAAGTATTCCTTGATTCCTTCAGTTATATCCACTAGTACAGACTCCTTGGCCTGGTTGTGAAGTTTACTTGACTTCTTAAATGCTAAGTAGTTGTCAACTATTTGTGACACTGTCAATTTTGATGGCAAAATAGCCAGCTTTTGCTGCCTTGTTATTACATCCCAGTCATCTACAAGCCATACTTTCAACTCTTCAGGTATTTTGATTTTAACTTCTACCTTTGCTAGATATTGCTCCTCTGATTCAATGGATTGGTCAAGGCGGCCACGTTTTTTCCTGTAATTAAATTAAAGGTACAGAAATCGGGAATCGGAATTATTTGTCGGGATGAGCGTACACATTTTAACAAGATATTATATTGTAATCAGTTTTGGATTTGGCACTACATAAATTTAAGAAATATGTCAAAAACATCCTCTTATAAAAGGCATATTATAATGTTGAAGACTATTTAAGCGATAAAAATGTTTGGACCTGATTCCAGTTGCAAACAGAAGCAAAATATTACAAATTGTTACCTATAAAACTATATCTAAAAAGGGTAACAGCAGAGTTCTACAAAATGATAGTAGGAATTGAAAAGCTTGTAGTAACAACATTTTATTGATTTCTAAACGTGATAAAGTCTAAAGTCATTTGTAAATTACAAGCTTTTTTTGTCGCTGGGAAATGCATTTATGCACCCCGTCTTGGAGACATACGGGAGTGTGGGATACGCTGGTAGTACCAGAATACCGACTCGAGCTCTCATCATTTGTGAATGGAAGGACCAGAAGAATTGGATCGTTTCCTATTCCCCTCTGACGAGGGTACTGTGCTTCGACTGCATTCGCTCTCTCTTTGCCGTGCCTCGTTCAACAAAATGATAGTTTCATAGAAGGTAGCAACAGCATTCCATGCACGCTCGCTGACAAGCATTACGTATAATACTTGCCAGACCGATAAGCGACCCCAGGGGGAACTTCGGCTGCCGTGTGGTGCCCTGTGTCTAAAGGAGCACCACACTCGTGGCAGGTGGCTGACGGCTCACTGCCAACGATTTGGTGCAGGCGTTTTCAAAGGCAGCCATGACCGGTTAGCACCTGCACCAACCGATAGGATAACAATCCATGTTGTCTGCCCAGCCATTGCTCCAAGTAAGGCCGAAGTGCCCGTACTACGGCCCCACCACCTACTGGGGACCCGAGATCCTCCTTCTATGTTTGGATCATGGCTCTGTCAGCAAGAACCTTGACCCTCCTGACCTTAATGGCATCAGGTGTTTCCCCTCTGACCCTCGCAGCTACTCTGCATTGGTAGGAGGCTGCGAGAACTTCCACTTTCAACTCCCAAGGGGGATCGCCCGCCAGAAGAGTTGCTGCCATCCAGAATAGTAATTCACAACCTGCAGTTTGTACTCAGGCTATGCTGCTCAACCCAGTATCATATTCTCGTAATATACCAAGGTAATGTTCCACATTCTCATAAAAAATCAGAGTGAAGTTTCATATTCTCATAAAATATAGTATGTATACTAGTTATTTGAACTATTTGTAGATAAAAATAATTATTTATTTTGGACAATTTTAATATAAAGATTTTCTAATTCAAATAAATTACATTTAGTTATTAACCTATTTGCATTGTTATCTTTATATATTTTTTATACAATGTGTATAATTTTAGTACAAACATTAAATTACCTCTGCACATTTGTTCCAATACTTACTATTTTGTTAATTATTATAATTAGGCTACTGTAACAGCATTTTAGCCACTCCTTCAACAGAAAAATCTAAGGAGTTGTCTACAACACTATGTGATTTGTATTAATGTAGTGAGATAATTTTATATATTAATATATGTATACTTCATTATGGTAGCAACATATTCACAAAGTGACAAAATTCCTTCGTAATAAAAAGTTATAAAAAATATAGACTAATTGATAACTTATCAAAAGAAGGAGGTTCTTTTGAAGTTGGTTAAAAAATGTAAAATACAGTATCCTATATAAGACTTCCAGATCATCACTTGCTACCAGGTGAGATTACAGTCAAGCACTAACCTGTTAACAATAAATAAAAGTAAACCATATGTGTATCTTTTTCATTTCTTAGATAGATACTTCTTTACATAGATGATCATTCTTTCCTTGTCATAATGGATGAAACTATACATAAAAATCAAGCTTACTTTGGTTGGTCTGATCCTGAATCTCCAGGAGTCTCTTTACTCTGAGCCTTTGTAGCTTTTGCTGCTGCTGAGCTTGTTTCATTGTCTTTACCTGTAAACAGCATTAAAAGTAATTACTTTAATTATTAAAAATCTAAATTAAAGACTGTCTCTTTGGTTTCGAGGTTAGCATATTCGGCTACAGACACAATTTCCTGGGTCCAAGTCCCAGGTTGGGCCAAATAAAAAACCAATATCCAGTTTTCTATTAACATTTTCTCAATATTGGTCTGAAATTGGGAAGTTGGTACCCGAAGTGGAGCGTCTGTGCTCTAAAAGCCAAACCTCATATGAGTAAAGAAGCCTGTCCTGCGATGGGACAATTATCAACAAATTGACATTAAAATAAGTGGGATAAACATAACAATGAAACATCAAACCTAATTTAACATCAGATACAAAATAATATCAAAATAACAAACTAATTGCTGATTTGAATAGCGATATAATTAAAAATTAAGCTAACTATGCAAAAGAGATATCTGTTATATAATGTAAAATTAAAGAAGCTGTTTAAACTAATCAATAACACAATTACATTTTGTGGTCCTAAAGCATCATTGTTCCTAATCTGAACATGTTTTTGACACAAGATAAAACTTTTGATTCCAGTGTCCTTTAGTAAAATATTGTATTATACACTCAACTCACACACAAGAGACAAAGATACACAGGGAAATCTTTATTACACACATATTATAACAGCATAATAATATAAGCATGCACAGGCCATTATTTTTTTATTATTTATTGTGGACAGTTTTTAGTGGTTAACTGTAATCTGACTCTATGGGAAGTGAGCATACAGTCTAAAGTAAAAGTGCAATAACTTTGAAAAATTATAATAGAAAACATATTGCTTGACTGCTTTTGCTGGTAATTCACACACTATTTCAAATTGTATCATCGCAAACCAATCTGTGAGATTTCTGTCAAGTAAAATATTAAGCATTTCTAAGTTGGCAACATGGCTTATATATTTACTGAACATAAGACATTAATATACTTACCAGCTGGAGTAGACGCTCTGGATTCCTCTCTGGCAGGAGTAGAACTAGCGGCAGCCTCAGATTTACGGCCTTTAGCTGGAGCTGAAAATTGATGTACATATGTATTTTATAGTAGACTTAAAAAAATTTACTTTATGTCAGAGGTATGATGTATGCTGGCTGCTACAGGAGTTTTCTTGGCACAAAACATCACAACAAGAAAGGTGTTTGGTTAAGGCAGATATTTATCAATCACAGAGGCTCATCTTCTGTTAAAATTATATAGGTAATAAAATGTGATATTTAAAAAAAATCATGTATGAAATGTAATAAATAATTTGTTTGCGACACTGTCCCTCAATATTAGGATTTAATAATATTCTGTTTATAAACAGGGGCCATCGAAATACTCCTTTAAACATAAAAGCATTGTAAAATTATTAATTTGCTCAAAAAACGGTTTGGTTCTAATATTACTGTCTTTCTTAAATGTAGTACAAAATACAACAAATACACTGTATTCATACAATGTGGTATTAGCTACATAACCAGATATATTTCAATGAAATTATAATTGTTAAATGTATCATAGTTATAAATTATGAAGTTACAAGTACTTTATAATAATTAAGTACATAATACCACTACTTACTTTTTTTTGTCTTAACTGGCTGAGCCGAATGAGCTCTTTGCACCTCTTTCTGCCTTTGAACATTGGCCTCATTGTACTTCAAAACTCTACTTTCAGGAACCCATTCATCCCAACTGAAATTACATCAGTGCTCTACTTAGAATTATTTCAATACATACTCGCTATCTAGGATATTTGTATACATATCACTTTGACTGCCTCACTGGCATGTTGGTGCAAGTGCTTGTTTGGACAGCAGAGATCCCAGATACTATCCCTGTAAGGCGAATTTAGGAAATTGCATTTTCTAATTTGTCTGACTCTGGGCTGGTGGGAGCCCTCAGCATCAGCTAGTAACTGTCACACGAGAAAAGATGTGCCTACAAGCAAGAGATTGTGACCTGTTAGGATGTTTTGTAGATACCATAAGATGTAAATTACCTCTTACCTGCTTAACAGGCTCCCATCCCAGACTGTATTATCACTTACTATCAAGTGTGATCGCAGTCAAATGCTAACCTGTTCCTAATATAAAAAAATGCAACAACTTCTTAAAGAAATTACAAATATAGAAAAAGTTCACCATTTACATGAATTCTCAACAACTATTGCTGTAAATTTTTAGTAAAATAAACATAATGAAATGATATTTGAAAAAATCTTTATTAAAGTAAAGTGTTAACTTTTGGAAGCTTAAATAAACTTGTTTTATGTTGAGTAGAGGGAAAGCGTGAATTAATAATAGGAATTTAAAAGATCTTTCAGAAATATGCTGTAGTAGAAAGTCATAATGAGGTTTTATTACAACTTAATGTTACAAAAGCCTAAAAAAATTACTATTAAACTTTAAACTTTGTATTGTATGAGGAGAATGTATAAAAAAAATTCAAAACCTTGAAGATTGAAATACGTATAAAAAACCATTTAATTACTTACTTCTTATTCCAACCAGCGTAATGAATTAAATAGCGTACATGCTTGTCCTTTGTAACAGAACTTTTTAAGCATTTGGCCTCGTAAATAAGGGGGCCGTGAAAACATAAAACTTTTTCACCTAGAATAAATAATTAAAATCAATGAAACCTCAAACATCAAACTACAAATCACTTAATAGAAATATAACATAAAATAAATAAAATTACCTTCTGCAAACTTTAGTTTCGGGGCCATAATTATAATGCTATAGTTTGTTTATATTTACGGCGCCCATTAACTAAGACTTACAAAAAAATATTTTTGGGTATAAATATAGATAACAAACTATATTGAACTAAGAAATTGAGAATGAATTTAACCACAGATAATGCCTACATACTGGTTAGGTGTAACTGTCATTGTCAAGCTGAAGAAGAGGAACCGACTTTAGTAACTATAATAAACAAAATTACAAAACTGTAACAGAGTAGTTACTGAGTAATCAGTAGAAATATTAAATAGTTTGTACTATAATTAAGTTATCATTTTGAAATATTTTAGAAACTCTTAAGAACTAAAATTTTTCCTCCGCTGCTTTCGCATTGTTTCATTTTTATTTACCCAATCGTAAACAATGCGTGCGTTACGATAATCATTATTCTTCTTAGTGTCAGATGCAGGTGTCCGTCAGGGTAGTATCTTATTCCCACTACTATTCTCAACAATCATCAACTAAGTAACTGAGCTCCTCTCTGTCCCTTACCATCTGTATGCTGATGATCTGTAGCAATATACATCAACACCAGTCAACAATCTTGCTGAATCTATTGAACTATTCAATTTAACCTCGATATTGTGAGTGAGTGGAGCATGACATAGTTTGTGCAAGAATACCAGTAAGTTCCAGGTGTGTCTGATCGGTAGGAAACAACAACTTAACAAAATTGATTCGATTTAACTTTCACATACATACATACATACATAACATCACGCCTCATTCCCATAGGGGTAGGCAGAGACAACATCCTTCCACTTGCCACGATCCTTGCATATCTCCTTCGCTTCTTTCATTCTCATTNAAAATTTAGGTATTATCATGGATAGCGCTTTGACCTGGTCTCCACATATCAGCCACGAGATCTTTGCGGTACTTTATTTTAGCCAACAATTACTGTAGCCAACTCCTTGACATTACATATGCCTGATTATGCAGATATTCGCTATTTGGACTTCACATTATTTCTCCTTAAGAAGTTGGAACGGCTGCAAAATCAGTTATACGATTTTTCTATGAGCTGTGATAATTTGCCTACTGCCTGCAGCTGCAATGGTTTACGATTAAAGATATACGTAACTTTCATGCTCTATGTCTCCTCTATACTACTCGTATACTTTATCTCCCCAACACTCCTGTCTAACATAAAAACCGCTTCTCCTTCCTCGGCTATGACTCCTCTTATCCTACCAGTCTTCCATCGCACAGAGATAACAAGTTACCCACATAATTCTGTTTTTCCCGTAGACATCACTTCACCAGGTCCGGTGTTAGTTAGGGAAGTACAATTGGTCCTACACAATTTGCAGTCAAGATAAATGATTTACCAAAAGTCATAAGAACATCTAGATGTCTATTATTTGCAGATCCCTTCAAAGTAAAGGTTGATAACATATATGATTATATGTGTATGATGTTTTTCGTTGAATTTATTATTTTTTGTGGATTCGTAAATATACATTCTTCTGTATATCGTTATACAACCCCAATGTTTTTAATACAATCCTTAGTACTATAGAGACATATAGTAGTTACTATATTTTATTATGACCGTGTCTAAACTATCTATTTTCTTTCAATTACAGATAGTGCAAGTGGAAAAATATTTTAAGTTTCTAACTAACATAATATATTATTGTAAACTATCAATCATTATGAAAGCACCGTGTTCGTTATTATTTTAGACATTTAATTAGAGGTATTTATATCTAGTATGACCTCATAGTACCTACACACGAAGATGAACTTTGTATTAAAAATCTTTGCTCAAATTGTATAATACAGCCAATATGTATAGTACAGGGAATGAGTGAATGTATAATGCAAATTTTACGGGTCCCTGAACTATAAGTGATAACAACATACACCGCAACGTCACGATTTCGTCACAACCCGTCCATTTTCCAGTACAGTCAACAGTACCGCGACTACAGCTGGTCGCGCCAGCCGTTATTTCAGTTTGTGGTTTTTTTTTAAATTGAAAATGTCACAACAGGGTCCAGCCTTCGACGTTAATGCGATGACCCTTACTCGATGGGTTCTAGCGCAACAAAGAACAGCTCCAACAGCCACTGGAGACCTAACTCAACTACTTAATTCTATACAAACAGCAGTCAAGGCAATACAATCGGCCGTAAGAAAAGCCGGCATCGCAAAACTGTACGTTTCTATTACTACATAACAAGTATCCACTTGTAACCACTTTTTACCATTAGCAAGAATTTGTAATTAAATATAAATTATTAATATCATCATTATTAATTGCTTGGTGCTTAAAGGTACGCTTCGAATATTTACAGCATTTTATATTGCTACTATTAGCTCACACTCTCATTATATACATCTGGTTCAAGTTTTAAAGTGTGTTAATTATATACGTTTTTTATTTGTCTACTCCAGCGCAAACATTTTTTTAACTTTGATGTAAATACAATTTTCAGTAATAAATTAATTGTTTAAAAAATTGTAAGGCGTTCTCTGAAAAAAAAAGCTCGGGTAATTTTTTTTTCTCTTTGTAATGAGTTCTAAGTGTTTAACTTATTTTTTTAATATGTTTTAATTTAAAAAATTGTATTTTAATTTATAGGCATGGTATCTCAGGCAACACTAATGTGCAGGGCGAGGAAGTAAAAAAACTGGATGTACTTTCTAACGACCTTTTTATCAATATGTTGAAGTCTTCGTTCACCACTTGCTTACTTGTGTCCGAAGAAAATACTTCTGTAATACAGGTAAATAAAATGTGCCTTCAAAGATCTTTCCTAGCTTAAGAGTTTAATTTTTCAGGTTTTCTACGAGAAAATATGACATGACAACAACATAATATCTGAATAAGAAACATATTATATGACGATTGTACCCATTGTATCGTGGCCTTATAATAACTGTGTTCTATAATTAATTTCTATGGCATAATGATTTACGAGTACATTGCTAGTCGAGGTCTTGGGTTCGATAGATTAAGGAAATAGTATTTTCTACTTGGTATAGACCTGCACTATTGGAAGGTTTCGGCTGTGGTTAGTGGGTTATTTAACCTCTCACGAGCAATTAATCTTGCTTTCTACGTACACGAAGTTGTGTGGGAATCTCGTTTTTAACCGCTTCGCTGGCGCAACAGAGTAAGTAGTCACTTTGCTAACCGAGGTCCTAAGGTCGAATCCCGGTAAGGGATGTTTAGGAAATTGCATTTTCTAATTCGTCTGGATCTGAGATGGTGGGAGGCTTCGGTCGCGGGTTGTTACCACCCTATTAAATAAGACGTGCCGCTAAGCAAAAAAAATATATCCGCTACGATGCTGTATAAAATATATAGAGTTAAATTGCCTCATACCGTTTCATCTTAGACTGCATCATCTCTTACCATGCCGCTAGATCAAAAATAAAACTAGTTCTTTAGTTATCTTAGAAATTTCACCACAGCATTAAGTAATACTTTTAATTTTGTATAATCATGTCATTGACAACCTAAAGCAGTAATAATAAGGTCGCAATTTCAACAAAGAGGAAGATCATTGTTTATACTACTCGGCGGTCGATAACATATTAATGCATNGCTTAAGAGTATAATTGTTTTTCAGGTTCTCTGTGAGAAAATATGACATGGCAACAACATAAAATCTGAATAATAAACATGTTATATGACGATTGTACCCATTATTTCGTGGTCTTATAATAATTAATTTTTATGGCATAATGATTTACGAGTACATTGCTGGTCGAGGTCTTGGGTTCGATAGATTAAGGAAATAGTATTTTCTACTTCGTATAGACCTGCACTATTGGAAGGCTTCGGCTGTGGTTAGTGGGTTATTTACCCTCTCACGAGCAATTAATCTTGCTTTCTACGTACACGAAGCTGTGTTTATTGTGAACCTCTTTTTTAACCGCCTCACTGGCGCAACATTGAAATTGAATTTTCTAATTCGTATGGATCTGAGCTGGTGGGTGGCTTCAGCCGCGGCTTGTCGCTAAGCAAAAAAAATGTATATCAGTTACGATGCTGTATAAAATATATAGAGTTAAATTGCCTCATACAGTTTCATCTTAGACTGCATCATCTCTTACCATGACGCCAGATCACAAAAAAAAACTTTATACAATAGAATATATGATTAACAACAGTTCCTAATCAAAAATAAAACTTGTTCTCTTTACTTTAGTTATCTTAGAAATTTCACCACAGCATTAAGTAATACTTTTAATTTTGTATAATCATGTCATTGACAACCTAAAGCAGTAATAATAAGGTCGCAATTTCAACAAAGAGGAAGATCATTGTTTATACTACTCGGCGGTCGATAACATATTAATGCATACAAGGTTGCGAACTTCAATATCATTGTGGTAAATGTGATAAGTTGTCTAATTATCAGTTTAAAGTCGAACACACCCACAAACTTAATATGATTTAAAATGTCTACGGGACATCTGTACATAGCATATATATACTCATACCAGCTCTCTTACGGTCTCTCTGGCATAAAAATGTGATACACATTCCTCAAGCAGGGGTCTCGGGTTAGCTTTTCGGCACAGCAAATTATTAAAGTATCGTAAGTTAAGGTACTTTTCGCACAATTTGCATAAATTGCGGAAGGAATTTTTAAAAAATACCTTGTTTATTAAGTGTGCACAGAAACTTGTTTATTTTCTTCATATGTAGATGGATTTTTGTAACTCTTTCTATTGTATACAAATAACATACCAAACTACTCAAATCATATAAAGCTATGCACTTTATGCGCCTTTATAGAGCGACGATATATAAAGGAGTATACGCTCAAAGGGTGAATCAATCATTGTAAATCTATTTAATTGTATCGGACGTGATACATCATCGTTGTGCGCAGTTTACCCCCGTGGTAAGAGCTGAAATTGGCTGGTATTATCTGAATTACAGACTAGCATATAGATACCATAAGCTCACAGATACATAACGAGTATAAGATACTTTTCTAAATTTGTCTAGATATAGACTGCTGAGAAGCTTTAGCATTGGAAAATTACGACCCTACTCAAACATATCCCGCTAAACAACATTCGATACTTAACACATCGATTAAAAGTCTAATTATATATCATATAAAGTAATATGACAGTTTTTTTGTTGTATTTATTCCAATAATAACAATCAGTACTTATTTTTTTACAGGTGGAGACTGAAAGACGCGGCAAATATGTAGTGTGTTTCGACCCTCTAGATGGTTCTTCGAACATCGATTGTTTAGTATCCGTCGGTTCTATATTCGCTATATACAAGTAAGTATATGAACATGGAGAATTGCCCGTTTAATGTTTTGAAGTAAATAAGGAATTGTTAAAGTCCGTAGTAAAATACTTATTAATAGCCTTTATTCCATATTAGCTAAGCCGGCAAAATGTGTACCGCCTCAGAATCACCGTATAAAAAAGCCGAATAATAATTGCAGAATCTTTCCACTTTATTAAAAAATGAGATCCAAACTTAACCGGAACAAAGAGAATTCGTGATAAAAAAAACGCGATTTACCCCCATATTTATGCCCAAATCCGTAAATATTATAGTTGTGATCAGAAATTGTTTGTTGTCAATGTCAAATGTAAAAAAACAAAAGTATTCTTTTACATTTCAATTTATTTCTGAACAACGGGACAAACATCAATGTTTGACCCGTAGTTTTTAAGGGGAAGCGAAATTGTGGTTATTACTATATTCCGAACATTTTTTACATATATCATATTTACTTTTTAAACTTTCCCTAGTCCGAGATGTTACTAGAGGGATAAACGGAGGTTGGATGAAGTGGTGGCAGGTCTCGGGAACAATTTGTGATCCCCGAATGCAAACTAAAGGAGAAAAGTTATAAGACTATCATAAGACCTATTCTCCTGTATGGATCAGCGCTGGGGCACCAAAGGGGAGAATGAAAGGAAATTGCATGCAGCGGAGATACGAATGTTGAAATGGATCTGTGGAGTAATAAAATTAGACAAGATTAAGAATGAGTATATTAGAGGAAGTATGAAAGTAGCACCGGTGACCAAGAAGTTAAGGAGTGGAAGGCTATCCTGGTTTGGCCAGGTCATGAGTCAGCCATGTCTGCAAGAGGGTCCTAAATATAATGGCAAGCGGCAGGAAATATGCTGTGCCGACCCCTCGTAGTGGGATAAGGGCAAGGAAATGATATCCATATATTTATTAAAAAAGTCTACAATTTTCACCAACTAATATACTACGTAGTTAACAGTTCTTATAAATTCCGAATACAAGTTATTTTTTTAAATCAACCTATTTTTGTATTCATAATTATTCTTTTACACAGAAAAAGGATTCCAATATTAGATACAAATGTTGTTAAAATATAAAAGTTCAATTAAATAGAAACGAGTGATTGTGTGTACTTTGTTATCAATAAATTATAATTTTGATAAGTCGTATCAAAATATATTTTTCTAAAAATGGTATAATAATATAAAAAGTATTTTTCGGAATATGAGACTTTATCTCATATTCCGAAAAATACTTTTTTTCTAAATAATTTGTTTTATATTTTATCGTCACCAGCATAGATTATGAATTTATTTCTGTGTTTATTAGAAAATCTGCAGCTGGCGAGCCCAAAGAGTCTGATGTATTACGTCCTGGTACCGAGCTAGTAGCAGCTGGTTACGCCCTTTACGGTTCAGCTACCATGATGGTACTGTCTATCGGAAAAGGCAGTGGCGTGAACGGATTTATGTACGATCCATCTATTGGTGAATTTATTCTTACTGATCCCAATATGAAAATACCAGAGAAAGGAAAGATTTATTCTATTAATGAAGGTAAGAATAGTGCTATAACGTCCAAATATTATTAACTAGCTAACCCGCGCAACTACGTCTGTATACTCTTAACGCGTTTAAGAGTATAAAGACGTAGTAGCGCGGGTTTTAAGGTATGGCGACATATATATTAATGAAAAGCTGTTAAGGCTGGCTTTCATCTACATGAAATATACAACATATATAATGTATTTAATTGGATAAGAAATAATACTGAATTGTGTAAAATAGCTTGGCAAATTACACATATTTCCTTGGAATATGAAAAATATAATAATGGTTACTGTGGGTTGTCCTTAAGAGATAATATATTGTTACGCGCCCTTGGATCCAGCTTAAGCAGCGAAGTGCGATAGTTATTATATTATATTAACGGACAAGTGGCAGACAGTTTGCAGAGCGCCAAAGAGGATTTATGCTTTGTTCAGTAGTGGGCGCGTTGGTACTGGCAAGCAAGGCTGGAATTACGTTCCGTATTGAAAATTAGAAGAAAGTGATTTATGTTTGAATTACGACTTCGTATGGAAGATTGAATGGCTGTAAAACTGTTACTACCTAAGAAAAATCTGATAAAGAAGTATTAAATAGTTGTATCGAGACGACCATGGCTTTGCTTTTACAATATACCATCGCGGAATATTTATCGATATTTTTAAGGTTTACTATTCCCGTAGCACTTTATTTTCATCTATTTCGTAAGGTTTAATCAACATTTACGATATAGGCGTATAAAAGTATTCATTAAGACAGCACTTCAACGATTTTATTGAAATTTTATCAATGAACACTATACTATAGAATTACTAATTAAACCGTACCACGGATTTCATACCCATGTTAGTCTATATTTCTTATGGAAAATTTGAGGTAAAAAAATGTAGTAAAGTATTACACTGCAGGTACTATCACTACATTATACCATTTAAGGTATCATCACTTTCCATCAGATTATACCGCAGTTACATATTAAAGAAGTAAAATTCTCATATATATTTATTACGCATTTATTTTTGATTAGGGAATTTTAAAATCCTCATTTATTTTATATATAAATAGTATCTCATTAATTAGTATTAATATACTCGTTTTAAATATTTCACACTAAAGGTTATATTTGTTTATAAATTGATAAATATAAGTTACCTTTAGCGTAATTAACAAATTAATGAAGTTAAAGGCTATTGTTGTCAAAAGATATACCTAATTGTTTAATAAACAGGCACTGGACTATTTGTATTCGGTCAAGTAATTTACTTTCACAGATTATTATGGCATTTGTACTGTTTAATATAATGTACATTAAAAAATTTACATATGCAATATATGGCAGGTTAAAACTGCCTTGTAGGTCTAGTGGTCAAGCTGTTTGGTTACAGACATCACGTCTTGGGTTCGAGTCCCGGGTCAGAAGACTTTAAAAATTGATATTGAGTTTTCTGTTAAGAAATTCTCAATATTTGCTCAATGTTAGTAAGTTGGCGGTGTGCTTCACCCGCAGCCGAGCAGTGTGATGAGCCTATGCTCTAAAAACCATCTCTCGTAATGAGGCCTGCGCCCAGCAGCAGTTAATGAGCTGCTGCTGACCTTTCCCTTTTTACACCAGGTTATGCTGCCGAATGGTCAGACGGGTTAAGGAATTATATAGAAGAAAAGAAGCGGCCTAAGACTGGCAAAGCATATGGCGCGAGATACGTTGGGTCAATGGTGGCAGACGTACACAGAACCATTAAATATGGCGGCATTTTTATGTACCCAGCCACTACTTCCGCGCCTAAGGGAAAGGTTAGTATAACAACACTTTTTCTATTGCTGACAGTTTAGTGCTTGACTGTGATTACACTTGATGGTAAGTTATGATACTAAGATGGAATCGCGTCAATCTGGTAATAGACAATTTACCTCTTATGGTTTCTACAAAGCATCGTTTCGGTACACAAATCTCTTGCTTAGCGATACGTCTTTGTTGATACGGTAGTAACTAGCCACAGCCGAGGCCTCCCATCAACTCAATGGAAATATAAGGAAATACGTCATCTCTAGATTCGAAATGTTAATCTAAACCATGTTTCAATCCACCTGAATAAAAAAAAACATCAAAACAGTTCAAACGGTGAAGACCCTCACATACACATGTATAGAAGAATTATGTATACCACTTGATCCAGCTGAAATATGAATCGGAAATTATCAAACTTAACCATTAAAATTGTAAAGTATTCAAAATCTGTCCAGCCCTCTAGATCTTTCATATGCATAGAATTGAAAGTGTAAATATAAAACTGGTAGAGNACCATGTTTCAATCCACCTGAATAAAAAAAAAATATCAAAACAGTTCAAACTGTGAAGACCCTCACATACACATGTATAGAAGAATTATATATACCACTTGATCCAGCTGAAATATGAATCGGAAATTATCAAACTTAACCATTAAAATTGTAAAGTATTCAAAATCTGTCCAGCCCTCTAGATCTTTCATATGCACAGAATTGAAAGTGTAAATATAAAACTGGTAGAGACATCCCAAAAAAGATCACGTCGTCGTCGTCGTCGTCGTCGCTTCAACCGATGGACGTCCACTGCTGGACATAGGTCTCACGTAATGACGTCCACAAGGCCCGATCTTGCGCCGCCTGGCTCCAGCGGCTACCGGCGACCCTCTTTATATCATCGGTCCACCTTGTGGGAGGTCTACCTATACTGCGCCATCCGGTGCGGGGTCGCCACTCCAGCACCTTCGACATCCATCGGTCCTTCGGACTAGGTGCCCCGCCCATTGACACTTCAGGTTCGCGATTCGTATGACTGTCGGTGACTTTGGTTCTACTACGGATCTCTTCATTTCTTATTCGATCACGTAGAGAAACTCCGAGCATAGCCTTCTCTATCGCACGCTGAGTAACTCTGAGCTTTAAACATCACTTCATCCTCGGCAGACCCGCTATTCCTAGCTCTGGCAATAAGATCACGCAATGACATATTTGGTCCTAAAATCCAAAATTAGAGTCAACGGGGCTTTAGTGGCTACAGTACGTTCGTAGGAAGCGGTTGAGATTTGATTTTGATACTATGGAGTATTATATATAAACATTGGCTAAAAATTATTTTTAAAAAGAAAAAGACCAATAGCTACATATGTTCTCAAAATTGTTTTTTACTTTATGTCATTCTCTTTTCAGCTACGTCTTTTGTATGAATGCAATCCTATGGCGTTTCTGGTGACGGAAGCTGGTGGACTTGCAACCAACGGCACCAAACCTATTTTAGAAATCGTGCCTGAAGCAATTCATGAAAGAGCCCCTTGCTACCTCGGCTCCAAACTTGACGTTGAAGAATTATTGAGCTTTTTGAAATAAGTTTCGACGACTACATAATCTAAGAAATATAATTAACTCACTTACCTTATTGTAACTTTACTGACTGAGTTTGTTGTGAGTTCTTCAAAGGAACCTTCTTAACTTTACATTTTTAAGTCCTATACGAATGCTTACTACTATGTGACCATCTTCCTTTACAAATGTTCAAATTTCAATTTTAAAACACATTTTAGGTCTTTTTAACTTCAAACACGTTAATTAAGTGATCATTTTTTTTTGCAACCTATTGCACAGCTTCCATAAAAAAATTAAAGATTTCTTTCTATATAATAAGTTTAAGAAGTTCGTGCTAGATGACGTAGGAATTTATGTTACTTTGATAATAATGACTATATTTCATTATACAGAAGCCTTTTGATTGGAAATATGAAAAATACATCCAATTTGATTCTATTCTATTAATTTATATAAGTTAACAAAACTTAATGTTGTGATTTTGAATGTTTATTTTTAGATGAATGTATAAAGTGAATAAAATTAAAATATTATTTTTTCGCTTTTTATATTTCCCCTATTAACAGTTAGTAATGTCTTCAGACTGCCTCATTGGTCTAGTGGTTAGCATGTTCGACTACAGACATGAGGTCCTGGGTTCGAGTCCCGGGTCGGGCCGATTCAAAAATTAATATTGAGTTTCCTAATAAGATTTTCTCAATATTTGCCCGAAGTTAGGAAGTTGGCGGTGTGATCCACCCCCGTGCCTCGGAGAGCACGTTAAGCCGTCGGTCCTGCGCTTGATCTCTCTCCGGTCTTGCGGATTCCCGTCACATCGGACTATGAGAGTGAAAGAATAGAGAGTGCACTTGTGTACTATGCCTGCCAATCCGCAGTGGAGCAGCGTGGTGGGTCTATGCTCTAATAACCCTCTCTCATATGAGTGAGGAGGCCTGTGCCCAGCAGTGGGACGTTAATGGGCTGCTACTTACCTTTTTTTGTCTTCAGATCACAGTTCACATGAAATCAGGCAATATCTACCTAACATAAGAACCAATACATTTAATACTATTATCACTTTTGTATAACAAAAAATAACTTGATATCAAAAAAAATACGCAAATACCCATTGTTTAATTGCTGAAGTAAATAGTTTTCCTTTACAAACTATGTAACACCAAAAATCTAACGAGTATATATAAAAATGCCAATAATCCGTTAACGATATTCCGTCGCGTGAATAAAAAACTATTCAAAAAATAATCACTATATTTATTTTACTTCAAAGGCCCACTCCGTGAAATATTTCGTTATTTCCTTAATCTAAAACAATAAAATATATTTTGAAGATCTCTTACGTAAAGGAATAAATATATGAAACAGACGTAAAATATTTTAGGCTATTATTTATTAATAAGCTTTGACGGCCTCCCTAGTGTAATATTGCGAGTACTCTCCCAGCAGAGGTGCTTCTATCTTAGAATGTATCATCACTTACCATGAAGTGAGATAACCAAAAAAAATCAATGTATATAATACAGTGTAACCTCAATATAACACATTATTTGCTATAACGAATTTCACGAAATTACCTAGCACTACCTGACAGAGCTCACTTTTGTTTATAACGAATATTACCTTTATGTAATGCATCCAATTAATCATTCCCACTTAATTCCATAACGTGCAACCGACAACACGGAACAAGCGATAGAGAAGCGAGATCAGCCTAATTCTATTGTTTATTACAACATTTCATTCTTTTCTTATGATGTTTTCACGTAACATTATCGTTCGTAAAGAGACAACCATTTTGTTTTTCATCATATAACATAAACACAATGTGGTATAGTAATAAATAATTTATCTTTATAACACTGACTTATTACTATAGACACTATAGATGATTACTTTAACATACCTAAAGGATTATAGATAAACTAAGTTTCAGACTATAATTAATGTTACGCTGTGAGCGCTACGAATTGATGGAAAACGTCCAGTATATGGGGATCCAGGTCTTGCGTGAACAGCAGGGTTTCCAAGGTGCTGCTGTACTTTTGGACCTGTTCATGATGCTGGGAATGGAAAAATACACTGTTTAGTACAAACAAGTAATATAAAAAAGTCACATCTCCTTATTAACTAGCGCCATCTAACGAGAACTTATACTCATTACTTAGAAGAAAAAAACCGCGATATTTTAATATTTCAAAAAACATTTTAAAAAGACTGTTTGAACTTCAATGGTCATATAAAGGGTATTTACTATTGGAAATTTGAAAAGGGATAAATATAAATCTAGCAAGATATATGTATATTAAAGCGGCGCCATTGTAAAGTTTTAGGATAACGCCGCTAATGTTATTGACTTTTGTTGCAGATTGCTGTAAAATATAGTGTACAAAAACGATAACTATTCGATAAATAATAGGAAGCTTTTCATTAGGTTGACATTTTTAAATTCGTTAAATATTTGAATAGACTGTCCGAATTTAATAATAAAAAAGGCATTTAAACGGTATTTAATAAAATATCATTTAAGATAAGGATTGATACAGAGGTATGAACAGTACGGTTAGATTATTGTTGGTATTTTTATTAACTTTTAAAGTGTAAAAAAGTAGTTATAGTGTCATAACTACAATAGTTGGACATATGATATTGCGGACCTTTTTTTTATTAATACGTTCTATAACATTGTAGGACATTTGTCTGTTTTGATGCATTTTTACTAAGGTGCCCCTCACCAATAAGAATACTTGTCGGAGCCTGGCGAGAGTTGCGCGATACCAGTGCGTGTGGGGATCCCTCGCGTCCGTGTCCGCTCGCACCAGGTGCTCGGACAGGATCATAATGAACCGCTGGAACACTATCAGGAACAGTCGTTTTTGATCCGTATGCGCCATTTCCAACCGTTCTTCCATTCGCTCCACTGCCTGAAATGTTATTTGACATTGTAAAAAGGAGTGTATCCACCAATTACACGAAGTCAATATCATCTAAGGTGTTCAGCAGATCTGGCGTAATTTTTTTTATTTTCTCAGTCTCAACAACATTTCGAGTAAATATTGTATTCAAATTTTCCTAGGGCTACGCATAAAAGAAAACTATTCCATTACAAATAAATTTATGAAAAACGTTTGGTCTATTCAAGACACTGTCATTGTAGACTAATATTAAGTTAATCTTTTTAAAATGTATTTTAGTCGAACATAACCTGTCTATAACAAAACGAATATTTTCCAAGTCTTGTTATATTGTTTGTTTTGTTATAGCAAAATGAATAACATCATAAAATTCTAATCTTTTGTTTTTTTTTTTGGGGCTCATGGGCTCCAATATTTTTCTTTTATTGCTGCTACATTTACTATTGTAGTAAAGATATCCGATGTATTTTTTTTGTTTCCATAATATATAATTTTCTAGTCTCTTAAAGTACAAAGACCTACCTCTTCTGTGGGCTTGTCGTGGTCTTTCTTCTTTTTATTTCCGCTCTCATCTTCAGATTCCGAGCTGTCGGAGTCTGCTCGGGCAAGAGCTTCCCTGGCCTCTTGTAATTCTTTACCTGCAAATGTTGCAAATTAATAAAAAAAATGTTCGTCTAGAAGTAAATATTCGACCATAATAAATTGAAAATATAAATGTCAACATTATTAAGGCTTTTGCAGGGGTTTCGCAAACGCTACACTTAATTATACAATTTTTCCAGCAAATTACATAAAATAAATAATTAAAAGAAAGCATGTCTTTTTTATTTTTGTTTTATTGATAAAAAAAACTTTTGATAAAAAAATGAATCATTTCAATGATTTGTGAATATAATACAGAATTGTTTAAATTAATTGGAATTAAATGTAGGCTCCATTGAAAGTTTGAAATAGAATTTACATACTCAGCTTAGTGACGTGTTTGTTCATCTTATCAATCGTGAGGTGCAATATCTCCCAAAGATATCCGTGTGTGAAATAAGGCGCCATTTCTTTAGAGAAAAGCCATGTGGCAACGGCGGAGCACTCCACGATCTGCGTCTTCAGCATCTTATCAACTAAAACGCAGACCATTTGACTGTGCCTCTGCCATAATTCCCAAACGTTTCGAAGTATGTAGATTTGTGCCTCTTCAGATTCTGCCAGAATCTGTCGATATATAATAAAAACTGCTTAAAACCTTGTGACCAATCATAGATCTTCAGAGAAACATTATCATGCAAGCTAGAGAGAGGGGGAAGGGGGACAGAGAGAGAATACACCTTCTTGTACACAACAAACAATGTAGGAAATGCATACATTAACTGAAGTATTAACAAAAAGGCGGCCTTATCGCTAAGTAACGATTTCTACCAGGCAACCATGAAAATGATTTTGATTAGAGATTGTAATTCATCGAATGGTCTTTAAACTTAATCTCTGTACTCATTAGATTTTCTGCTACATTATTTATTCTCTAAAATTTAAATTTTAACTACAAATTCATCGTTGTTATTCTCAGTTTATTAACAGACAACACTTGCCTATAGGGTGAAGAAAACTGCAGTAAATTTTAATTTTAAATACTTTTGATTGTCTTCAAAATTACCCGGTAATAAATTTTTATCTTTTGTTGGAGGACCAGCAGTAGCTCCCACGCTTAATGCAAATTATAATAAAACTTACACTTCCAAATGAGTCATGAGGTTAATACAAAATAATTCTAAAACATTAAATATTAAAACTGTTTTATCGAAAATTACATTTCTCAACAGATTCAATACTCATTTTCTGAAAACACTATCGAATATATCCATTGGTTAAGAGTATTTAATATAATATGATATTATGTAAAGGTGATGATGCAGTCCAAATGCACTCTTAAGATGTTTAACATCGGCTAGGGGAAGAGTACAATTGTTTGCTGGTGCTTTTTAATGCTCTTTACGAAAGAACCTATTGCGAAACAAAAGCGCTTTTATAAAAACATACCTTGAAAACATAGTGAAACTTCGATATAGCAGCAAAACTATGAGAAATGCTTTTACTGCCGAGATTCAATAGTGTCTGTACGAACACATCAATTTTGAGGGGATTGTAAGCTGCGTGCGCTGCGTTGGCTTCTCCTTCACGTAAGGGGTTAGGTAATTCTCTCAACACATTTAAGGCTTCTTCTGGAGAACATTTGTTACGAACGCATACAACTAATTGATGAGCGGCTTCCGTTCCAGGCAGTGATGCTGTTTTATAAAGAAAAATTCGAGATTAATATGAAAGCACTTTTATGTATAGCACGTTATATTGACCGTTTATTTTAAAAGTGGTGTAAGTCCATTTTTGAGAAAAATGACCTACCGCGTAATTCATGCTTAATTTAATGTAATTTTTTTAATAAATAACTAGTCGATATTTAATTTCTTAAAAGTAAGTAGCAACCCTTTAATGTCCCACTGCTGGTCACAGGCCTCCTCACTCCGAGGAGCGAGGGTTTTTAGACCATAGACCCACCACGCTGCTCCACTGCGGATTGGCAGGCATAGTACACAAGTGCACTCTCTATTCCTTCACTCTCATAGTCCGATGTGGCGGGAATCCGACACGACCGGAGAGAGATCAGGCGCAGGACCGACGGCTTAACGTGCTCTCCGAGGCACGGGGGTGGATCACACCGCCAATTTCCCAACTTAGGGCAAATATTGAGAAAATCTTAATAGAAAGCTCAGTATCGATTTTTGAATTGGCCCGACCCGGGACTCGAACCCAGGACCTCATGTCTGTAGTCGAACATGCTAACCACTGAACCAATGAGGCAATTTCTTTAAAAATCCTATGTTTTGTACAACTTAAAATAAGTCGTAAATGAAATTATATAATCATCGATTATGAAAGTGGTGTAAGTCCAATTGACAGAGGCATAGCAGATGGATGCCGATCAGTGTTTTGTTATTTTTCATTTATTTCATACTAGCTGTGTCCCGCGGTTTCACACGCGGACGATTTGCATTGTTTCCCCTCCGTGTTTCCACTACTCGTAAGTTAAAAGATAGATATTAAACAAATAGAGAAATGTATTAGAAAATGTATAGCGCATAACCTGTGAGAAGGAAATAAATCCGACAAGAATGTACGACTCCGTATCTCTGCCCGTATTTTGGCAAATTAAAAAAATAACAAAAACCATAGTAGCGCCATCTTTTTGCAGAAAAATCCGCAATCTTATAACGATTTTTCTAATTTTATATTATTTAGGAGTGGATTTTTAATAAAATGTAGCCTATATACTGTTCCAATTCATACTCTGACTGTGTATTAAATTTGAAACCAGTTACGTAGTTTTGGCGATACCATTATCAAAAAAAAAAAACTTACAAACTTTCAGACTTATAATATTTATAGGATTACGTGTGATATTACGTCTCAAGAGGTGCTAGCTAAGGTTAGTTATTCTATTTTTTTTTGTAAAAATGAAGTATATTTTAGTCGATATTTGATTTCTCAAAATTGAAATTAAACGATTTTTACAATTGTCTAATTTTGAAAGTGGTGTAAGTCCATTTACAGCACATAAATATGTGTTATCGTAGTCTAATTAGCCAAAACCAAATTTATATATACAAATTAAATGTTGATAAAGCAATAGAAACAATGCCAGACCTCATATGATTTGCTCGTATTTTCAAATCAACAAAAATCGTCGTCGTCGTCGCTTCAACCGATGGACGTCCACTGCTGGACATAGGTCTCACGTAATGACGTCCACAAGGCCCGATCTTGCGCCGCCTGGCTCCAGCGGCTACCGGCGACCCTCTTTATGTCGTCGGTCCACCTTGTGGGGGGTCTCCCTACACTGCGCCGTCCGGTGCGGGGTCGCCACTCCAGCACCTTTGGCCCCCAACGTCCATCGGTCCTTCGGACTATGTGCCCCGCCCATTGCCACTTCAGGTTCGCGATTCGCAGGTCTATGTCGGTAACTCTGGTTCTACTACGGATCTCTTCATTTCTGATTCGATCACGTAGAGAAACTCCGAGCATAGCCCTCTCCATCGCACGCTGAGTGACTCTGAGCTTTCGAATAAGGCCCATAGTCAGCAACCACGTTTCCGATCCGTAGGTAAGCACTGGCAACAAGCATTGTTCGAAGACTTTAGTCTTCAGGCACTGAGGGATATTGGACGAAAACGTCTTCCGGAATTTCCCGAACGCTGCCCAACCGAGTTGGATTCGGCGGTTGACCTCTTTCTCGAAATTGGACCTACCTAGCTGGACTATGTGTCCCAGGTATGTATACTCGTCAACAATTTCGAGTGTAGAGTTCTCAACGATGACTGGGTGGAGCGGAACATGGATATTGGACATAACTTTCGTCTTATCCATGTTCATTTTTAGGCCCACCTGTCGAGAAGCTCTGCTGAGGTCATCGAGCATTGCATTGAGATCTTCCAGAGTCTCTGCCATAATGACCACGTCGTCGGCAAACCGTAGATGAGTGATGTACTCGCCGTTGATGTTGATGCCCAGTCCGTTCCACTCCATAAGCTTAAACAGGTCCTCCAACGCCGCAGTAAAGAGCTTCGGGGAGATAACATCTCCCTGTCGCACTCCACGCTGCAGTTGGATAGACTCTGTGCTTTGGTCCTGTATACGGACTGACATAGTGGCGTTTTCGTACAAACACTTCAACACGTGTATGTACCGGTGGTCAATTCGGCATCTCTGCAAAGATCTCAACACGGCCCATGTTTCCACCGAATCGAAGGCTTTCTCATAGTCCACGAACGCCAAGCAAAGTGGCCGATTATACTCCTCGGTCTTCTGTATAATCTGCCGCAGCGTAAAGATGTGGTCTATGGTACTAAAGCCTTTTCGGAATCCGGCTTGTTCGGGGGGCTGGAAGTCGTCAAACTTGCGAGCGAGACGATTCGTAATGACCCTCGAGAACAGCTTATAGACATGACTTAGCAGCGCAATAGGTCTATAGTTCTTCAATAAGGTGTTGTCACCTTTCTTGAAGAACAGAACTACCACGCTCCTATGCCACGCCTTTGGCACCGTACCTTCCAGGATGACGGAATTGAACATTCGCTGAAGGACTTTTAGAATGGGTTTTCCACCCGCCTTCAGGAGTTCCGCTGTGATTCCGTCATCACCAGGTGCCTTGCTGTTCTTCATCTGTTTAAGGGCCATACTAATCTCGTACAAGCTGACGTCCGGGATATCTTCGGTATAATGTCGAGTAAGTTTGGCACGAGGATCTTTAGCCAAACTATCAATAGGCTTGCAGGTCGATGTGTATAACTGCCCATAGAAACTCTCAACCTCCCTCCGAATCTCAGGTCCAGATGCAATGAGTTCGCCGTTATGAGTCCTCAGCCGCGTCAACTGGCTCTGACCGATAGACAGATCTTTTGCGAACACTTTAGTGCCTTTGTTGCGTTCGATGGTATCTCGTATACGCTCGGCATTAAAGTGTCGCACATCACGCTTTTGCGATTTAGAGATCTGTCTATTGATCTGCCGGTATGCGGACGCGTCTGCTGCAGACTGCAAGCTCATTGCATGTCTCTGTTCCATGAGATTAAGAGTATGGTCTGAGAATCTCTTGGTTTTCTTTCTACGGGGTTTATAGAATTTCATCCCAACCGTATGGACAGTTTCCACTAGCCTATTGTTTAGCTCGTCCACGGATTCGCAATTCTCGAGGCAAGCGAAGCGGTTTTGCAGCTCCAGTTGGAAGCTCTCGGGGTCTTGGATATGAGCGCGAGTGGGTCGGAGCGTTGACTTCACCAGTCTGTTCCGTTCACGGACAACGTCAATATTCAATGTGCCTCTTACCATACGGTGATCGCTCCCAGTTTTCACTCTATTGATCACAGAGACATCATTGAATATATTTCGCTTCGTAGACATGATGAAGTCAATCTCGTTTCTCGTGGAACCATCGGGACTAAGCCAAGTCCACTTTCGATGTGGCCGTTTCCTGAAAAAGGAGTTCATCATGTAGAGGCCCTCCCTTTCCATGAAATCGGCCAGCATTTGACCTCTCTGGTTCCGTTGCCCGTATCCAAATTGCCCCACTCTCAACTCTGCCCCACTTCGTTCGCCGAGTTTTGCGTTGAAATCTCCCATTACAATATTGTAGTGTGTCCTAGAGGTATGTATGGCTCTTGATATATCCTCATACATAACCTCTACATCATCATCGGGATACGATGATGTGGGTGCGTAAACCTGTATGACCTTCAACGAATACCGTTTGGTAATTCTGAGTATAAGGTACGCTACCCTACTGGACACACTGTTTACTTGGACAATATTGTTAACGAGAGATTTGTGGACGAGGAACCCGACACCACCTTGGGATTGGTGTTCACCCTCCCGGTAGTATAGCAAGTTACCGGATTTGAGAATTATCGTGTCCTCCCCCTCTCTACGGACTTCGGATAATCCCACAATATCCCAGTGTAACTTGCTCATGGCTTCTTCCAGCTCGAAGACTTTTTCGTCGGTCCTCAAAGTGCGTGCGTTGTATGTTGCCAGGTCAAGTCGTCGGGGTTGGCAGCGGAATCTCTTCCGGAGATTCTTAGCACCCCCTGCCCCGCCGTTACCGTAACCGCTGCCAGAGCTAGGAATAGCGGGGCTGCCGGGGACTGGGGGCCGTTGCTGCCTTGTAACTATCATTAGTGGTTTTGCCGATAATCACCACGCTTGGCAGGCGGGTTGGTGATCGCAGTGCTGACCTTCTCGCACCGATAACGCTGCTGCCCGTTATCGGTCTGTGGTATTTAGGTCAGCTATATAGAATGGTTATACCGCCATTTGTCGGTCGCCAGAGCCTCGTCGGTAGGAGCAGGGTGCACCGCGTGCAGGTGAGGTTGGCGTTTGGAGAAACGGACTGGAACGCGTTTCCCCCTTACACCCCCACAAAAATATTAACCTTTAATTTTCTCGAAACAAAAGAAAATGGACTTACACCACTTTCAAAATAGACGGTCCATATATGTAGAAAAATCAGTTATTGCATTTTACATCAACCACTACATACCAGAACATAGTATATACATATATGTAAGGGCATATTTTGGGACCCAGACTTAAAAGTTTTACCTCCTTTTACCGATAATGAAAATGCGAAAAATATTTACATATACAATAGCTGTTCCTGGCTGTATTGCCCGCGTAGGTCCCGATCCCGTAGAATATTAAGGAAATCGGTTATTTATCGGATCGAATAGTCAACTCATTCTTGAAGTCGCAAAAACACACAAAAATTTTATTAAATTAAGTCGAGTCGTTTAGGACTTCAGTCATACTGACACGTACAGATGAATCATATATATAAAACGTTTCTCACCTATTTTTGGAGAATTATTAATTATTAAGACAATTAAATTTTACGGCATTAAATAAACTAGTTGGTGTGGGCATAAATGCACCACGAAAACGTGACTCCCATTTAATAACCCACTATTGTTACTAAGTACTAAGTACTAGACTTCTATTGTTATATACTACATAAAGATACTTCAACACTTATGTGTAAATTATTAAGTCAAATAATTAATTGTATGCTTTTCTCATCATAAACCCTTAATGTATTTTGGGTAACAAGTAGAAATTTTTGTAATATCGCTTACACTAGTAATATCCTTTACTTTCAGAATTTACAAATTAGAACCTATCATCATACCTTCAAAATACCAAAATATTACATCATTGCCAGGTAGCATATATTAAACTTGGGTGGTTGTGTTATTAATTTGCCCGACGGATTTCTCCCTAATTTGGTTATACATATTACGACTATTACATGTATAACATAACTTCATGTATGCATAGTTTAATCGGAAATGAAATTAATAATAGAGTAATTTATTAATAATCAAACGCGCTACGATAAAAATACCTGAAAAGACACGAAATGGAAAGTGTTTGCATTAACTACGTGGAATTCGCTATCCCCTCGCGTGTCCGAATAATGCTTTTTAACAACCCTACTTTATTATTTTAAATAATTACGTATAGTCGTTCTGCTAAATGAAGCTGTTACATTTGATAATTGTTTTTTTTTTTAATTGTAATAGATAATTCATTAAATATACATTTATAAACGAGTTAGAAAAATAAATATGATTTGGAGAGTTGTTTATTCTAAATCTGAGTAGAAAGCGATCATCAACTACATCATTTCCATCTGGCCTGTTAGATTTCCAATATTACAAAATTTGTAAATCGTTGTTCATAGTTTTAATTACTATCATTATATTTAATTTTCCTAATAGATAAAATTCTCTAGGCACAATGTTTATTATCGAACTCCGCCAAAATGGCATGACTTTACATTTGGTAGATTTGAGAATAGGCCGTAAAAGAATTTTTATCGCGCTACGAAATTGCACGGATAGTCGCTAAAACTGCAGTATTTAATATTCCTTTGCAGACCAGACGATTTTATGCAAATAGACAATACCACTTAGAAAATGCTCGACACGGAAGAAATTAACTTAATATAGAAATATGAGCGTATCGAAAATCGAAATCAACCTTTTTATTAATATAAATCCGTGTAGCGAAGAAATATATTGCATGGCTTCTACGCAGCATAGTAGTATAGTCTTTACTGTTAGGCTCTCACCAGCCTGGTTTCAGTTAGATGAAAAGATACTATTTCATGAATGTGCCCTGACGGGATTCTAACCCGGGATCGTAACTAACGAAACGACTAATAGCGTCATTGCGCCAGCGAGGTCGTCAAAAGTACAACATACATATTCACGGGAAGCAAAATCGCAATTTCCTCTCACTTGGAAGTTATGTTGTGATTGCAACACCTATGGTATGGTCGGCACCTCCATTGATCGCTATAATAAGAGATAGCATCTTTTACATTTTGTAACTAGGATGGTGCATATAACAATTATTATTTATGTTGATATAGATGTTGATAGTGATATTGTAGAAAACCGGGGTCTCAAGGCAGTTTTCTGTGACTTTTGTGTTACAGCTAAATATTAGGACCATTTTACAGAACTAAAGTCCCTGCTTTTCATAGTAATTTCTAACTTATGAATACACATTAGAAGCTATAAAGAGCATAGACATCCTTTATTTAAAAAAATATAAGCTTCTCAGTACTAGATAACTACATTTAGTTGAACAGTAGGCCATTATCAAATTAATCTTCATTTTATACAAATCCTTTCAATCTATTCGCAGGAACTTAGGGTCGTCTTACAGGCTTCATCAGGTACCTATTAAAGTATATAAGTGAACAAGAACCATGTGTCATAGTCTTTGTGATCGAATCTAATTTTAGCGATTTTTTTTATGTATTAGATAGGTATGAGAATATGTCGAAAAGTATTATGCACTCTTTTACCCAAACATACATATACAGCTTCCATATTACATCTGTCACAATTAGAATAGTTAGGATAACCTGGAAGCCAAATATAAGTACATAATATGAGTGTAGGAAAATAGTTTTCCGCCTTAACATCAAGTGGGGTTGATTTGGCGAATGTTCCTTCAGTGCACGACGGTCCGTGCCTCCGCGGCACACGCGTCTACATACTCCCAATAGGTAATTAGAGAAATCATAGGTGCCAGTAAGCCGATCGTGCAGTGAAGTGTACAAAGATGCGATCCGCATTGCTTAGCGTTTTCTTTACACTAATTGTAAGTATAATCAGATAAATTACCACTGCTTTCTACGGTAAATCACGTCGAAAACGCGCGTTCGGATATTTATTTACAAATAACGAGTTTGTTGCAAGCGTTGATTTTCTTTTAATGTTATTGGCGTGGTAAATATTTTAATTTATAATTTTACATTCATATAACTATTTACGTTACTGCTACTGCTTAAATTGAATATTTAACAACTAAAACCCACTCCAACAATATCGCGAAACGATACTATAACAATATAACTCTAATTTTGTAAATTAAAAAAACGCAAAACTATTAATTTGATAAATATTTGTATGATTACTGGCTATATGTAAGTGTACGATAGTATGTAGTGAGATACCCACACATTTTGAATCATTTTCAATTTTTTTTATCCAATACAATTTTGGGCTTATTAAAGTAGAAGTATATACGTTTAACTTGTAACAATTTCATTAAATACATAAAAATTTCAAATTATACATTATTCATAAATTATATATTATACATTATATAATATTCATCTCAAATTATATATAAATCGGCTACTATTCTGTTATTACTATTCAGAAATCTGTCATTTTGGAGATTCAATTGGCATAAAATTTCATTTCAGTGTTTCTAGATGACGTAAATGTATGGAATTGGGCGCATTATTCCATTTTCATCTATAAAATTAATATATTTAAATCAGAAAATAGTATGACAAAATGAAATCGCCACCAATACTGATACTATAACTCTGGTACTGTATCAACTGAATGTTTCCGTTTATCTGAGTGCAATTAACTTGAAGTATAGGATAGATCTAAAAAAAGATTGAGAATATCGACATCTAAAAATTTGCTGTTGACATCTGTAATTGTAAAGCATGCGTTCCGTCTAAATTTGGCTAATGACATGGCAAAGATCAATATCACGGCGTCTGATAGCGCACCGACCTCGATGTATTGTCTTTAGCTGTGATTTTCCCAAGTTAGTGGGGCAATAGACTTAGTTTTTATTGTTCTATAATTGCATTGACGCCGTCGTAATATACATTTGTATTAAGACTACGTAAAATTTGCAATTTTTATAATTCTACTGCGATACTATAAACATCTAATTTACTCTTGCGCTGCTCTTCCTTACATATTATAAAACAACATCCTACTCCACGTCTATCAGTCTGTACGTTCGAGATGAACTCAAAAATTACGGAACGGATACGGTTTTGAAACGTAAAATGACAGACATGTAATTTTAAACTCATAACATATAAATATATTTTTACAAACTTGTATTTTTACAATTTTAAAATTATTTAAAATACGAGTAAATAAACTGATAAAAAAACTTTGATTTTATATTCCAACCACATTTTTTAATACATAATGTTTAATTACCTAAACGATTTGAGAAAATTAAGCATTATTATAAAATAAAAAGGTTTAACACTATAATTACCTAGGAAAATTTTAAAACGACAATTGTGTTGTGCATTGTTTAAATCTCCTAATGTTTCCTATAATTATTAAAACTTAATGAGATATTATATATATACTCGCCACCAAATTTCGTTACTTGAAGTGGCAAAATTCATTCTTTTTATTTCATATTATAAAGATTTCCGTTGGCCTACAGGCTTAAGGTAGATCGAGTTTGAAAATGTAAAACTTAAATAGAAATTTTTATAGTAAAGGAATAAATCCCTTTATTAAAGCTGGTAAATGTTTTAATGTATGCTCTTGGAACTATAATTGACACAGACTCTTGTGGAAAGAGAAAATAGCGCCTCGTACAGCGAGTGACTATCTCGCAGTTAAATTATATCCGTCTTTTGTTTTTGTTTGGAAATACATTACGCTGCTTTGAAATAACAATGATACACTTTAAAAAAGCTAATTTTACAGAAGAGCCGTAAAAATTAAACAAAAGTTTTAAACCCAATGGCATTTTGTGGTGTCGTTTTTGCAATTTGAATGGTAGTCTTTAACTAAATTTTTTAATTTTTTGTATGTGTGATTGTTCATCCAAAGCAGCTATTTATGAACACTGACTAAGAATTCACGAACGCATGTGGAGGTGTGCGAATTAGTGCTTTTCTAATTTCCACCTTCTCCGACGGTGAAAAAGATCTACTGCTTCGTATTACGCTTTCTCGAGGGCATTCTTTGGAAAGACCATTGACTCACAGGCGACAATCAATGACACTTTAGAATTACCTAGATGAAATATATTTAAAACCTAAAGTCAAACTCTACACCATCTAGTACGAACTTTTTTTACTCATTACATATAAAAAAGCTTTCAATCCTTTATGTAAAAAGTTTACATAAATGATTGAAAGCTTTTTCTCTACGTAACAAATAACTCTATATATTTTAAGTTGAGTGGATGAATATAAAAGTGTTTTTAAGGGTTGAATATTTAAACAAGATTTTAGGAAGAGTATGACATAATGGTAAGATAAAATATGAAGCTTACAAATAACAAGTATCAAAATGTAATTGTATAATCTATCAATCTTTCCTATAGACAAATATATACACTTAGAAACAAAAGGTATCTGATAAATTATATCCTTGAAATGAAAATCGAATGTAAGTATATTAAGTGCAATGTTACGAGATGCAGCTCCACGCTGCTTAAGCAACTAGGTTCAGATGTTATCACGATTAAAGCTATATCGTCGCGCGCACGTGGACAAAAAGCATAACCTATATATAAGCGAATACTATTAATGTTAAGATTTGATTTTCAAAATTATAGTTAAGGCGTAAGCAAAACCTAGCATATTATAATCATATTTTTGTCGAAAACTAACATTCAAATCAAATATAGCACCACTAAATTTAATGTCATTTTTTAACATAAACATTTCGATTGATGTTCTGCTGTAAAATTAGCTTTGTGAATTGACACTAACCTTCCAAATCGCCGTTTGTCAAAAAATCAAAATCTAAATAAATATTCTTTATTCAAGTAGGCTGAGCAGGCTCTTTTGAATCGTCATTAATCTGTGCATTGGTAAAAATATACAACCAGTTCGGAAAGTTTATACTGCTGAGCAGAAACCGATAAGAAACTCTATAGTAACTCTTTTAAACACAGTTTTTGAAGGTTGTGAACGTTTAGTTTCGATTTGCAACTAAAATCAAATCCAAATATATACATTCCTTAAATAATCTTCTATTGTATATGGCTTTTGTATTCAATTTTTCAACATATTAAATAAAATTATTTAGATGCAAATTCACAAATGATTGCGGTATCAAGTTGAAAATGGGTGTGCCCAACCCGACAAAAGATTTTTAAAACTAGTTCACACTGAAATATAACGTAATATGTTTTTTTATTCCTGATGTTAAAATTGTGTAGTTCGCTTTTTTACTGTATAATAAAGTACCATTTTAGCAACGTCAACTATATTGTGTTAAATAGCTATGACAAGAAGTAAATATATCTATAAAATATACTCCTCTTTCACGGGAAGGCCAAAATCGACACTTACAAGTAATTTTAAATTAGTAGAATCAAAGTCGAATTGAGCTGGCAAGTATCACGATAGATTTTTGAAAAGGATAGATGGCTCTGAACCTATTAACTCCCTGATTGATGTTTTTTTTTTCGATAATAACTGAATACCCATATACAAGGCTTTCCGTGTTACTTCATGTTTTAAATTTTGATATTACACATATACACTTACATATTATTTATTACCATATATATAGATTGGAAAATCGCTCCGCGACGAGGGCTGCATTGTCGAACACGCAACGATCGGCGCACGCTATCCGAGCGCGCACTTTCCCGTCGAACGCCATTTTACTTTCAAACGCATATTAAAATATTTTTTCATTAATTACGATTCTAATAATCGTGGTACAATAGCTAATTAGTATGCAATGTATGCCAATATTTAAGTTAAATTGATTTCATTTGTAGTTTCAGATAAGAATTCAAGGAATTCAGGCACAAGATGACAACTTTAGACCTATACCTATACCGTTAAACGACTGGCATTATGACAAAAGAACAGGACGAACAGGCACTCTGCATGAACAAATTATAACAGAATCACCTATTTCTGCTCCTGCAGTGCCGGCGCATTATTGGGAAGATGCTTTGAGACACAGCGTATATTTAGCTCTGGTTAGAGACAAAATAGATCAGCTGATTGCCAAGGGTGATGTTATATCCCCGAGGAACAAGTCAGGCAGTTATGATTCAAAAGAGATCGATGATCACGATCTCTGGGATAATATTAAAACTGCGCCCTTTGATAGATTACCAGAAAAGGAATTAAGTTCCTACGGAGATATTACAATAATGGCAAAAGGACGGTTGATGGAAGACAATGGTCGATTCCGATTCGCTGAAGATGAACGAACGAAAGAAAAATGCAGTGATAATAACTGTTTGCAAGGTGTTAAGGCATTCTGGTCAGTGAAACGAGTGCGACAAAGAGATTTAGAAAATTCTTCAGGAAAACATAATTACGAACTAACGTTCTCAGTCATTTCACAAGTGCCTAAAATTCAGAGAAAACCATATGAAAATCCTATTCGAACATTTACTGTCAAAGAAAGTCCACCCATAGCCATAAATGAAAATCTACAGCAACACCGCAAATTCGGAGCTGGGCAAACATCGAGACCGGAAAGAGCAATTTGGTTTCACAGAAATATAGCACCAGCAAAACAAACAGGCAGAAAACATTATTTTCAGGGATTGGATAGGATATTTTCGTCAATATTTTCCGAAGATGAAGAAAAAGCCCATGATTCACTACCACAAAAATATCAACAAAGTCCTTTCGTAACGCAAACACCTATATATTCCAACAAATTTGGTCATGTAGGTCAAATACTTAATGAGCAACACCAAAATTTTCCTTATAGAAAGCAGCCTTCCAAATACGTGAGACCTACAATGCAAGCAACTGTTCTAAATTCTGGACAGTATCCGTATTCAGACAAGGGATTAGTCAGTAGTACTAACGCCCACCCTTATACACCCTATTCATATGATCACAGAGTAGAATCAAGTCAAACTATAAAAACAACTCGTCCAGCGGTCTTACCAACGCCACTACCACCCATAAATCATTCTGGTGAAGTAACTCCTATATACAATGGAAGTATGGATGACTTTCCAACAGCCATTGATACCACAAAATTATATAAAACTTATAGTAAATACAAAGCACCAGCAAAAGTAAGCTACTTTTCAGAACATATAAGGCCACCCATATTCAACGCTCCACCTGGTGTATTTGTTACAATGGATAAAAAACCTTTTAAACCTATGCCTCCGCTTAAACTATTGCAATCTTCAAAGCCACATAGAACAAATAGGCCTATAGATTTTAGACCAAGTCCACAAATACACGATGAGCAAAATATAAGTTCATTTTCTGATAGCGTCTTTAGACCAATAACACTAAATTTTGATGAGAAAAATACCTCTGAAAATTTAGAACCGGTTGAAACCACAAAAGATGTCGACCATAAAATACGCAAACCAACTACGTCTGGAAAAAAGCCTTCTAAAATACAGAGCAATATAAAAACGCAACATACTACAATAGCAACGCCGGACATAATAACAGCCCACGCCCCATCTGACGAAGATTTAGAGGAGATGAACTGGGCCAACGTATTAGCAGCTTTTACTAAAACAACTCCAATGTTTCCACAGACTGAAAAAACACAAATATTAGAAACGACTACCCCAATGACCACTACAACCACTACACCTGCTATAACGAAGATCGCAACAACAACTGAAATACGGCCAGAAGTTATAATATCAACAACTGTAAAACCTAAAAAACGTACACGCCCTCCTCCAAAATTCAACAAGCAAGACAAAATTAAAAAACATAAAAGAGTTACTACTACTTCTATGACAAGTACATCGACTACTAAATCTCCTGTCAAGATGACTAAAAAAAAACCATCGCAGGATCTGGTACCTCAGGCGTCTTCGGCTGCAACAGATGTTACAAAGACTGCAAATCTTTACAGAGAATCTACTAATAAAACAAAAACGAGTAATTCGACAATTGCTACAACGATAACAAGTACGAAGGCAACGACAACTAGAACAATAATAACAACTGAGTCACCAAGCACAACGACAACGATTTTAACTACTACGACCCGGCCACAGAGTAAGAATCGTTTCCGGCAATCAACACTTATTATTAAAGGTACATCCCTGAAACACGACAGATGGAATGGATATCAAAAGAACCAAAGTATCACAACACCATCTTCAACAGTGCATATAAATACACATAAAGGGAGAAGAAAAGGGTCTAATTTCCAAGGCTACTTAACATCTACGGCACACGTTTCACATGACAAAGAAAAGTCAAAAGAAAAAGAATCGAATCATCAATCTACTTCAAATATGACAGCGAGTACCCTTAGAGACAACCCACATACAAATTCTACTACCGAAGAAACAATTGAACAATATGAGACCAACAGTGTATTGCCTCTCGAAGGATTTCAAGAACAAGATGAAAAAACCGAAAATACTAGTGACGAAGACTATGAATACGATCCTAAAGACCACTCGGAGTTCATCTTTCAACCTGAGTCTATGACAACAACTCATTCTTCAATAGATATAATATCAACGCTTCAGACACCAAGAAATAAGACAAAGTGTAAAAGAAAAAGACCAAGTGTATCAACCACAGAAAATTCAAAAGAAATGCATTCAGAAAGGTTTGGAGCGACAACAAAGTATTACTCCACAACAACAAGACCATCACAGGAAATTTCAACTTCTAGTAATATTTTAGAGGAAATTCTGAACTTCACTTTCGATGAGGAAAATGACAAAGGAATTAGTCAAACGTCCAAAACTGACTTACAAAACGAGGAGAGTTCAAACCATGAAAGTTTCTTAAAAATTGATGATTTTGAAGATTTTCTTGATATTCACCTGACAGGTGGTAAGACAAAACATTCAGAAAAGTCAAGAGAAAACAATCAGTATACCAATGAAGACAGTGAAGATTTAGATGAAGATAACGTAGATGATGAAGAAGAATATGAGAACAGCAATTTTCAATCTGAGAATGATGGTGACGAAGTTCATCCAAGTGAGAGCAGCGCGAAAGAAACACGCCCTTACAGTTTATTAGAATTAATGGCCATGTCATAGACTGAATTCCCTTTAGAGTAGCAAAAGAAGTGCAGCTTTAACATATGTCTGTTTATGATTAAATAAACAAAAATAGAAAAAGCATTTATAATATGAATTAAATCTCTTCAAGAGGTTTACTACCCATTGTTTCTCTTTCATTGTAAACATTCACAAGTACAAGAGAAGCAGAATATAGAATTCTTTTTGATAGGATATATTGTATTTATTATTGTAACTAAATAAAACACAAAATAGCAAAGTATGTTTGATTTCTAACCTGCTCCCTCCATGGAGTACTTGTATATAGGTTCAGGTTTTAACGGCACATATGCTGCAAGTGACTCTGGGGTCATGTCTTTAATTCTTTGATGATATGATAATCTAGAAAGAATAAACAAAGTGACAATTGAAAACAAGCATTAAAAAAATTGTATAGCAAATCATTTTATCGTGTCAAATTTTACGTGAGCTTTAAAATAGATGTACAGACCTATGGATATATGACTATTATTTAATTGAATTTAAGTAATGATTCAACTGTATTAAAATAAAGTATTTAAATTCAAGCAGAGGAACTAAAAAGATATTATGATTAATAAGGACTAAGTATTTTATTGACAATCAACAAAAACTTAATAACTATTG
This sequence comes from Elymnias hypermnestra, assembly GCA_015832385.1. Classification (NCBI taxonomy): domain Eukaryota; kingdom Metazoa; phylum Arthropoda; class Insecta; order Lepidoptera; family Nymphalidae; genus Elymnias; species Elymnias hypermnestra. Next base: position 1,567,967 of record JACTOM010000824.1, read on the forward strand.
AAATGTAAAACAATATGTCACAATAAACAAAAATAAATTTGTTTCACAATAAATAAATGATAAAATAAGTCTACTCCTAATAAATAGAGTTGTTTGTCTGCTTGATTTATAAAAAGATAAGTTATTTTACTTTCACACATATGCCCCTTAACACCAGCTATCTGCCAGAGAAAGTGCAATCAAAATTAGTCTAATATTCTGCAAGAAGCTGGTATCGACAAGCATACAAATAACTTAATAATTATTGTTTCATTTTACTTATTTTTATAATAATTTCAATGTTTTCTATATACCTTAAACATTTTCCAAGCACTTCTCTAATAAATCTAGGCTTAGGATGATCTGGATCCAACTGAGCACACGATTCCCATTCTTCCCATGACCAACGATATTGGAAATTACTTAAATGATATGAAAACCAATTCACCAATCTGTAAAGAATTACTTATTTGAAATTTTCGTTATACATTTGCTAAATTTGTTTGTTTGAGAACAACTTTAGTAAATTGCATTGTCTACTTTGTCTATCTAGACTGGTCTCAGCTGTGGATAGTTACCAATCTAACAGCAAACATGTGCCACTAAGTGAAAATTCTTGTACCTTGTTGTAGTGCTTTCACCAGGATAAGGCACTTTTATTTTAGACTGTATCATCACTTGCCATCAGGTGAGATTACAGTCAAACACTAACATATCAGCATAAAAAAAAATGTATTGAAAGTGATTTTAAATAAGCTTTGGATGAATTATAACTAAATCTAAAATTTTAATTAAGGATAAAACAAAATTCAAAATAGCCTATATTATCTTGTCCAAAACCCCAATATTCAAGTTGGTAAAAAATATGCTGTGTGGTTGATACAGTTTAAAAATTGAAAAACTTTAATGAATATGTAAAAATAACAAACCTGTCAAAGCAGGCAATATTCATAGAATCAATCCTCATAAATAGTATCTCTGTTGCCTGCGCCAGTACTTGTGGCATAGTCGATGGCTGAAGCTTACAAAGCTCAATTAGAATTGAGCCATAACAAATCTCAAGATATCTTGGAGCTGGCAGATTAAACAGTTCAGCAAAAATTACTTCCACTATACAATATTCTAGAGGTATTTTAGCTTTATATGGAAAACATAAAAGCTGAGCTGCACATTCTTTCCGTTCTAAATGATATGCTTCAATAATATTATGAAGGTGTTCTTCTATTAAGAATCGCTCTATAGAGTGAGCCCCAGGCAATACTGGTCCATCTGGACAATCGGTATAATCAAACATTCGGAAAATTACTCTTGGCATTGGATATGTGTCTCCATCATTATGAGGAGGTGGCTGAAAAAGAAAATAAGTTACATTCTATTAAAGAACAGCCTAGCAACCTAATTTTATAGAAGGGCCACAAAAGTTATGAGGATATTGGTGCAGGTCATATTTAGTCTAATAAACACAATTTTGTTAGACAAAACTATTTTTGGCCTATTTATTTACTTTTTTGTTTTGTTATTACATGTTATTTTGTAGGATGCAACCTGTCACAAATCTAAATTTTTAAACTGAAATAAAACAATATATATTTTATTATATAATAGGTCCACTATTGCATAGTGCTAAGGGACCTATACTACTAGCCACATCAATTTCACTATATCTTATACAAAAATATATCTTGACAAAAAAGACTTTAAAAAATTAAATACACAATCATCATAGATGGTTTGAATCATATTACCACATAGACTCTGTAAGTTGTCATTGAAAGTATAGAAGAATATGATTATAAAAACTGTAAGGCTATAATAAGAGGTAAAGTTAAATGCTAAAAAACTATTGTTGTTAACTAACACTATCATAACATGTAGAATAATGTTTCACATTAAGATCTATAAACTATGTGTTATATGTACCTGTATTGTTGGAAGTGTATGCTGCAATGCTTCACATAAAATTGAATCAAAAGCTAAATAAGGCCTAGGAATATGCTTTTCAGACCAATTATCTTGTCTTAATTTTCTTATCTGTGCCCAGAGACAGTCTAAATACTCCTCTTGTAGATGTGGAGAATCTGCAGTCCATACTTTCAATGCTGGCCAATGCTTTTTGCTACGTTTGTTAAGAAACACCTCAATTGTTATTAATAAGTGATCCAGTTGTGACTCCTTTTTCTCATATAACTCTCTACCTACCCAAGGCAGTGTAGCAAGTACAGCAAATACGAACCAATCGCGTCTAACTTGAGGTACTCCATCTTCATTTGCACAATCAACTAATGTCTCCAATAAAGTGAGTAAAGATGATGCAGCTAAGACATGACAGTTAACCAAGTCCGATATAAACCTCAAACAATACCGTGCGGCATTCCACTTGCCGGTTTTTAAATTCTCTTTAAAAGTTTTCACAATATAATCAACAAATTCCCCACCAAAATTATAATTTTTAGCATTAAGTAAGCCAACTAGTGTAGCATATATAGTACACTTTTCTGGCATTCGAATAGCGCATTCAGTTAAAATACGCAAGATTTTCACTCTGAACGTACTTAGGTCAGCCTCTAAAACGCTTGCTAAGCCTTCCAAATTACTCTCTAAGCTGGAACTGCTTTTCTCACCAACTCTTAAAATAAGAGATTCCAATCTATCCTCGATCTCTTGATTTTCAGATACTCTTCGCCGTTTTCGGTGTAGACGTTCTAAATTAAACAAATTAAATCAGACTCCAACATAAATAGATAACCTATAATAAATTGTTTCCAATCATATTTACCATAGCCATCGTCATCTTCATGAGCCCGTCTGCGATTCATAGCTTTAATAATATTTACAAAATTAATATAAGCTACTTATACACAAAACACAAAAATATTATAAACGTAAACCAAACGTAAGTCGTAAACTTTGCTGTTTGGTTTGTCACAGACTACAGAGTACATTATTTTCAAAATGTACCTGAATTTTAGTTCACAGATTAACAAAAAATATACAAACCCAGAGATTAGAGATGGCATATAATCGTAATTGTAATTATAGACATACTAACGATACACAATTTTTTTATGAGATTGTACTAGTTGTAGTTAAGGAAGGAAACTAAAACAGTGTAGTTTTATGAAATCATGATGCTAAGAAACAGCCATAATGTAATACGATATGCGATAGATAAATAAAAAACTTGAAACACTGAAAAAAAGTGACACTCAAGAATAAAATGTTCTTATTCATTCGTACAATAAGTACTTATTACAACCATGTCATTAAGTTGTCTTTTGACATTGTACTTAACAAATTGAAATTTTGCGACATTTTGCATTACCATGCATTATGCATTTGAAGTGAAACTTTTTCCATCGCCCCACTTTTTTCCTATATTTATCGTATCCAGCCACGGAGTAGAGATAAAGTGAAAGGCGCTTCGCAGAACAGCGCAGATTTAAAAACATGAAAATTTGTAAGATCTGGATGTTATCCGACTGCCCATATCACTTATCAATGTCACTTGGAACAAAAGAATCAGTTTTGTTTTGTGGTATTGGGAAACAACGAAACGAATAACAGTACGAAAATCGTAACATTTCGGTACTCAATACTAAATCTATCACGCGGCATGGAGGACATAATTTGCTACCACTTTAGATTTTAGGATAACTGTATTGAATTGATTTGTAATGTATTGAGGATAATTAAAAAATTGTTAATAAATTCTCAGTATTTGCCCGATGGTAAGAAGTTGGCGGTGTACTTCACCCCCGGAACTAGGAAAGCACGTTAAGCCGTCGGCCCTGCCGCCTGCGCCTGATTTTTTTCCAGTCGCGTTGGATTACCATCCCATCGGACTATGAGAGTAAAGAAATAGAGAGCGCACTTATGTTAGTGCATACATTTTATGTAGTATGTGAGTAGTTTGCTTGGAAAATATATTGTATTTCAAGCATAATAAATTTTTCAGAATTTAAATTATAGAAACGTTGATAACCCTATAACAGCAATGTTGAAAAAATATCATAACGATACATGTAACCAATATATAGGTATTATCAATGAACACGAGGCTACTACTAAGTTGAAAGTTCATTATAAATAATTTTCTAACGTTTGTCAACATCTATGCAATACAGCGAAGACACAAAGCGAAAAAGATAGAAAAGATAGATGAAAGATTCACAGAGAATATAATTCATTTTATACATTCGTTTTTACCTTTATATATGAATAATCTATGTTGTATGCTCTACTTATTTCTCAGTCACTAGTCTGTGTTTCGAACATTGAAAATTAATATAATACACAAATGTGTAAATGTTGAGTATAAATATTATAATTAATAAATTGAACTCGTTTTGTAAGGACATAATTTATGAATTAAATAAGAGTAAATTTCAATTTAGATTATTAAGAAATAGTGTGAAGATATAGAGAATTTTTGATTTTGATGAAGCTGGGTACCTATTTATTTAAATCACATATTCTGAATGATAAAGCAACAATAAGTGTGTTATTTCAATAACGCAGATGTCTTGTAATTATGCGGAAGGTTTATCGCCTTATGAACATAAAGGAGTCCTTGGTGTTCCGGAGGTAAGTTGTATGGAGTTAACATTAAATGATATTGTTTAAAAAGCCATGATAGCTTTTTCAATTCTGACAGCCGTAGACCGACGTAGTCTAACCTGATGATACCCTGTAGAAGGGAAGCGCTCCAACCTCCTTATACGTGTTTTTAATTTTTCTCAACACCGCATCATACCAGAACTCATTTTTTTTTTGCTGGTCGGCACGTTTTTTGTGATAGAATGGTATTATTATTTCGTCGAGGGGCCCATTGAGGCAGTGAATGCATTTCCAGCCTCGTGGATCTTTTGTCCTACTTAGAAAGGTGCTAAACAAAATGAGATTCTGCACTTTTTTCCAGGAAGGCCTTGTGGCTAATCATGTAGTTTATTATTCAGAGAAGTCTCCGAGTTACTTCAATATTCATTATTGTGCTCTTTTGTGTAGGAAAATATTATGAGGAAACCTGCTTTACCCAGGAGTAATTCTGGGGTATATGGGTATATGTAGCTTATCAACCTGCAGTAGAGGAACAAGGTAGATATATGGCATAAATCTTCTCTGCTATGAATGAGAAGGTCCAGTAGTGAGAAAATAATAAACTGCTGCCTTATAGATGGGATAATGCTGTGTTCATCTTAATTAAATTAAAATTATGTATGAAAAGTTACAAAGAATATATTACATAGCAAATAAATATATATCAAACTGAAGCCAGCATCAGCATATGTTACAAACCTAAAAAATCCCTCAATAGAAATTGTATATCATTCTGTTATATCATATTTTTGCTGTTATTTATTGAAGTTTATATTGAATGTTTTAGAAATTTGATACCATTGAGAAACTAAATGCAAAATGTTGCATTTTAGCAGACCTAATAAATTCAAGTAAACATGTGGTTGTGCATACAGGAGCTGGGATCAGTACCTCGGCTGGAATACCAGATTTTCGGTAAATATTATTAAGCAAATTCTGTATAATTCTTATTTGTTTATTTCTCTGGAGTGCTATTTCAATTAAATAACCCTTTATTTGGATATGTTGTGCAGGGCTTTACATTGGATACCTCTAATATAAGGCTAATATAATTTTAGGGGCCCAAATGGAGTCTGGACTTTAGAAAAAAAGGGAAAGAAACCCTCTATTAACATATCATTTACAGATGCAAAACCAACTAAAACACACATGATTTTAAAAAAATTAGTAGAATGCAACAAAGTGCAGTATATAATAAGCCAGAATATTGATGGACTACATTTAAAATCTGGATTACAAAGAAAGTTTTTGGCAGAACTTCATGGGAATATGTTCATAGATGAGTGTAATTTGTGTAAAAGGTATATGGTCTAATCTTATCTATACTGCTCCACCAACCAATTTCAATTAATTTTCTTTAAAATTTTTATATTATCTGAATAGGTGGCAGTCAGTATATTACACTGTCTTATCTTTAACTCTTTTTAGTACAAAATGCAGAGGTCAAGTAGTTTTACATATAAAACTGTATTGGCGGTTCGTTAGGGTTTTTCATGTTTTCTGTGGATATTAGAATAGGTCATAAAGTAATTTTCAAATTTCTACTCTCTCATATCAGAGATATCTAGTTTTATTTAATAAATATGTTAAGGATTACCATATTCAATTCAATACAAAACATTATTTTGTTTAAAAATATGATGGCAATATTGTTTACCTACACCAGTAAATAAAAAAATCTTTTTATAGGCAATTTGTTAGAAGCTGCCCAGTAGAAACTGTTGGTAAAAAGTGCAGTGGTATTCCTTGTGCATCAAGTCATACAGGACAAAGGCCCTGTAGAGGAAGACTTTATGATGGTGTGCTGGATTGGGAACACAGTTTGCCAGAAAATGATCTGTTGATGTCTGAATTACATTCCAGGTATTTACATAAAGTATATTAAGAATTTTACATTCAGATTTTGATATAAGTGAGGTAATTATATTCCTGCAATTAACTGTGTAATAAAGATAGCAAGATTCACAATAACAACACAAAGATTACTAACAATTTGTAGAAAAAATTGTGATTTTTTTATATGAAAAATAATAATTTTATATCACTTATTTCAGTGTTGCTGATTTAAGTATTTGTTTGGGTACTACACTACAGATCATTCCAAGTGGAAATTTGCCATTAGAAACTGTTAAGTATGGGGGAAAACTTGTCATATGCAACTTGCAACCAACAAAACATGTAAGTTATTGTACTCAGTACTCAGAGATCATATTTTTTTACTATAGGTATATTTATATAAGATATAAAATAGGTAGGTAAGTTCACCTGCCACTTGCACTGGCAGCCTGGTCAGACTAGCTCCCCCGTGGTTTGGCATATTACTCTATTAATAAATAAATCCTAACAGAGTCTGTAAAACAATCCACAATATTTATCTCTAAACAAAAACCCACAGTAACAATTTCCATTTTTTACATACTACAATAAAAATGTTATTAACTAAGCTATTTTATACAATACAGTATTATTCCTTATCTAATGAAATACATAGCATGCGTTGAATATTTCATGTAGATTAAAACTGCCCTTAACAGTATTTAATGAAAACAAATATCTTACAAGACATCAGAGATTAAAAAGCGGGGCACAGCGTCTGATGGGCACATTTAAATGTTACACAGTTCATCTGTTAATCTAGTAATATATATAAAAACATTTATATAAGCATCATTTCAAAACTCTCACGTATTAGTAATTTCTTTTTATTAAAAGTAGATCTAATTAGGTTAGATTTTCGACATTTATTTTACTATTTCTTTACAAAACCAAATTATAATTTTTTACAGGACAACAAATCTGACTTAGTTATAAATTATTATGTTGATGATGTCCTGGAAAAAGTGATGGATATCCTAGGCTTGGAAATACCTAAGTACAATGAGGCAGATAATATCATAAAACTGGCGGAGACATCAATTATGGATTGGACTATACACAGGAAAGATATACTAGCAATTGAAAAGATATTTAAAGCTAAATGTAAAGGCGTGAAAAAGAAAAGAATACTCATTAAAAATAAGAGAAATAGTACAGATTTATATGTGAAAGAGGGAAATCCTAGTGATATTGATGATAAATCAAAAGTGATCAAATTAGAAATTAAGGAAGAAGTGGATAGTGCCAGTTTTGATGTAGAGAATTAAAAAAATTAAATCAAGTTTATTTGTGTTTAATTTTGAACATAAATCATCATATTATTTCTTACTTGCTGTTTTTCGCTTAGTTGCTGATCCTGAGAGAAAATGGGGAAATTCATAATCATAGATCATCTATGTTGAAGGAACTCCCTTATTATTAATATCAAGTCAAGAGTGGGTGATAAAAAAATGAAATGTGCCTGTATAGCAAGTACACATGTCAGAAGAGTAACTTCTTTGGCAAACTAATTTTTAAGTCTTGTTTATATTTATACAAATATAAAATTTTAGATTACCGACACTTAGAGGGGGGGAAAAAAGATATGTTAGGAAAATAATTGTCATTAAAATATTACACAAATAATTTGAAATCTCAAATGACGAATCGTAAATAACAATGCCACGTGTTTTTTTGTCAATATCAGCAATTATTAATTAAATTTTGTCTTTAAATTTAAAATTTAGCAAAGAGAATTTATGAAATGTTTTTATTTTCTATTTTATGAAAAATAGTATGTTAAATTATTAAATGAGGAGTGGCAAATCAAACTGCCACCTGTTATTTGTAAATATTAAAACTACCTAACCCGGAAACGAATTAGCCTTAAAAACTTTTCACATCTTCGTGACGTTCATCTCGCGTTTTATAAGTAAAAATTTTACCCTTATACGCCTAAAGAAGTTTCGGTTCAAAAAAGAAACGATTAAAACTAAAAACTATTAATTTTGATATTATAAAATCTATTTTATTATAATGTCGATCAATGCCCATTAGTATTATATTCTTTAAAAATTGTACTCTAATTTGTAGGATTATTTAAAAGATAAAAAGAGCGCAGTAAATAAATTGCTCTAATATACTCTTCTGGACACATCTATTGGCCCTCCTTAGAGTTTAGGTTTCGATGGCCCCTACCGAAATATTATTGCTAGATTGAACAAAAACTATTGATGCAGTTTTAAACCTGGTACTTTTTACCATCTTTTTCGATCGTAATGTTTTAAATTTGAATT